>VUJU01001899.1:211-46515 GCA_009835225.1 Aphis craccivora
TCAACTATAATACTACCTATAACTATAACCTGACTAATAAACAGAGAAAACCAGTCAACAGCTAATTATAAAAATATTTTATACTAATAGGAATAAAATTAATTTAATTTTAAAGAAATTATTTCGGGGGGGGTTTGAACCCCAAAAACCCCCCCCTGTATACGTGCCTGTACTATACTATACTATCCATCACGAACAAGAATAAATGAATACAAATACGGTATAGTGTGTGAAAACGTTATGAATTTCAAATTAGAATGAGTCAAGTATAATAATTATTATTATTGTTATAAAGTACGTATGATAAATGGGATGGAAACATGTTCGTGAATTTTTAATATTCAAAGTTGGACTAGGCAGTATATATAATATGGTTGTATCAGTATACCTATACTAAGAACAATTATATTTTAGTAACAACTGCTAAGAGCTAATAAAATATTTTGTTTGCTTAATTTCCATATAGTTATCGTAATGAATCTCTAATTTAGAATAAAAAATTATGCTTATAAAAAACTTGAACATAATTTGTTGTAATAAAAACAAATTTACGACCTTTCTTTTACTTTTATGATTGTTTAATTAATTTATGTTTCTTTCAAAACAACGTTTACAATTTAATTCAATAAAAATAAGAATAATTTTACAATAAATTATATTTTTTTATATTTTCATTTCTAAATACTGTTTATTTTTTTTTTCACTATAAAAAGGTAGAGAAAGTACATGATCAACAGAATTAAGAGCCTTAGACTGATGGATTCATTACTTGATTATTATTTGATTTCCTCGTAAAGGTCAGTACAATAATAATATTATTTTTGTATAATAATAAAATTGCTCAGATAAAAGTAATAGGTTTTAATTGCTATATTCAGGGGTTTTATTCGGGATAGCCACACTTGTTTAAATTATTATTATTATTTCAAAGCGCGTTTTAAAAATAATTTGAACTATACAAAACGTTTTTATTTCTCAAAATAACCGAATTTTGAAAGTTAGCGTGACCACTTAGACGGATTACCCAATCCGCGGAAGCCGTGTACGTTTACATCCAATCGCATTTCAATCGGTACGATACTAATAATATAGCAATATATTACATTACACTATACAATTATTACCACTATTAAACTACATTTACGATATCTGCAAATGATTATTTATTACGCGTAGGTGACCGCAACACGCTTTGCTGCTCGATCGGGTATTCCGCTATGTTAAAACGTAGTGTGACGACTTACTCGTACTTTCGATGTACAATGTTTTGATAATATTATTTAAGACGCGACGTGTGCAGCGGTAGATAATATTATATCATATTATATATATATTTTGTATTGACGACACCACTAAATCGCGGGTCGCAAGTATTTCGCGGTTGACGACGTGGATCGTCACGAAGTTTTTGGAACGTCATAATACATACATATTATAATATCGTACCTTCTGCGAGCATAGTACGCAATACCGTAATACCTGCAACTATATATACGTATAACTAGTATATACATAATAAAATGTGTATATATGATTGCGGAATTCGTTTAAACGAGCGAAATTCAAAGTTTTCAAATGGGTATGCGACTCGGGGGCTTTCGACTTTGCCATTACGATAATACATACAAAGTGGCCCCTGCGATATTACAATAATATATTATTATCAACAACGATATAACAACACCGTGACGCGTGTGTACGGGATCATTACCGAGCCAGTATTAATTAAACAGCGTGAGCGTAATACGGGCAAGGTGATAATGATTAATGACTAATGAGATGATTCATTATACGTATATTGTAATATTATTATACTCACGGTTTACGTTGAAGGATTTTATGTACGGACATATTATTATAATGTCATATATACGTGATCGTGCACTGCAGTCGTACGTATTAATATTCCAGTGTCGCAGCCACGTTGGGGGGGGGATGCCCCGCGAAATTTTTGTTGTAGTTAGGCCGTAGTGCAGTTGTTATGCGTATCGGTCCAAACGGTATTATTGGAGTACAATGTTCCGTATATTATATAATAAGCAAACGAGTTTTGTCGCAAAGGTCACGGAGATAACGACGGATCAAGCCATATCCTCTCGTCACCGCGGCCGCAGTCGACGTTCCACACTCGTTAAGATACAATATTGGAATAATAGGTTATTTGCTCAGCCTACCTAACGCGGTATATCACGGGACAAATTTATATTTTACTCAAAGCCATTTCTAGTTTTTATGCTCGTTCCACCATAGACGTATATGATCAATTTTTTAATTAGATACGGCCGTCGATATAATATATGTGCAATCGTTCCACGTTGTCATTTGCCGCGCTGATCAACGAGTCAGTCGTCATTTCCGTTCGGCATACATACATGGTTATACGTAAGTCGGCTGTATGCTCCATTAGAATCTCTAGATTTAATATAACTTTTTATACTGTTATTATTATCATTATTTATTATACGATTAAGGATTACTAACTATTCTAAAAATATCCACACTGTTAGCAAACCTTTTTGATCATACCAAACCGTATGATGACCTAACCGGTACGTATTAGTAGTGTACGAAAATTCCCACTATACGTATGATATTTCTATAAATCATAGTAAATCTATAATAAATTATTCGTGATTTTTATTCATATAGTTATTGCTTCATATAGTGATGAATAAAATATAAATATTAAGCATGGTGTTAAAACAAATGATCGATTTCAACGTCATCGTTGTCTTCAATGTCTGATTATAAATACATCGTACTCCGTCCACATGCCGTCCACGCTCTGTCCCTATAGTTATTATCCTACATAATATGATAACCAAAATTCCTAAAAACATTATTTTATAATTTAAAATAATGTAACATAGAGACTAGGTATACTGTTTATTTTAATTTGTTGTACATTTGGTGTGTACGTCGTACAAACACTACAAACGCACGCTTTTGCACAATTAATTGTTTATTGCAACTTCGTGTACAAACTGCTACTTTTGTTTTGTTCTTAATCATTAATTTGTTTAGTTGTTTCATAATAATCTCCTTTATTTTTAGCTATCCCATTTGTGTAAGGTCAGCTATGGCTTGTTTGCTTGTTTTTTATTATACGTTTATAAGAGTTAAAAGTTATGGTCTTGTATTCTTGTTAGTAATACTAGTCGAATTAAAAATGAAATTTCATGTTTACAACACATTAATATACTTAAATTAATTAGGAAATAAGTTAATCTATGGTTTAAAACAATGTTAATACTCGTTATGTAAAATGTATATCGTAGTTATTAACATAATTATACAACCATTAGAAAAAAGTAGATATGTAGTAAACAGTTAATGAACAAAAGAGGCATTAAGTAATAAATGAGTTATGCATAGGCATACAAGTATTATAAAACCTAGAGAAAAAAACTTAAGTATCCCCCTCTCCAAAAAAAAAAACAATTCGTATCTTGGCATTGTAATAATATGCAGTTATGCCTAAATACACTAATATACTTGTGTATATATAATTCTGGAAATTTAATTGCCCAAATATTTTCATAGATGGAACGAACAAAATATATTTATAGATACTAGATAGGATAGAATAATAAATTACTATTTTCTATCAAATTTAAGGATTGTTAAAATGAATTTATTCTAACCTGACTTTTCTTCATTGGCACCGAATTCGATTTACATAATTATTGCAGGTACTCGTATATGATACGTTACAATGAGAAATTACTAGATTTAGTTTTTCGTCAAAAAGATTTATTAAAATTAAGCAAAAGCCTTTATCTCGAAATATCTATCATTTTATTTTAATATTGCAAATATTATAATAATACCTGAGGTAACATTGATATAACACGGCGTATAGACAATTTAGTTACAAACTACACTTTCTACAATTTTCGGTATTAAATATTATTGTTAATAAATTTATAATATAAAATTTTGTTGAAAAACATGAAAATACGTCATAACTGAGTAATTAATATAATAATAGGAGGTGAATTCAGTATACTTGGTATTTTCATAATAAATTACTAAATAGTAAATAACAAATAAATGTGGTTTTAACTGTTTTAAGTAACTGCAAAGAATTGTTTTTTTTAAACTTCAAATTTTTTTTACTTTTTTTAGTTTCTATATAGGTACTAACTTATAAAATTTCTTATTTCTACACTTCTACAGTTTAATTTACGACAATCGTCAACGTTTCAAATGTATTGTTTATTTTTTCATGAAAGGCTACCAAGTTTTTTTTTTAAATTTAATTTCAATATACATATTATTATAATACAAATAAATTATTTTTAGGTTTCAATTACTTTGAATATAACAGATAAAATAATATTATAAACGTAAATAAATTTAATTTTTTTTTTTTTTTTTTTTATTATTCATTGTAAGTAATAATAAATTAATAAAAAATATTTTGTACATTTTTCTAGTTTTTTCATTCTATAAATTTAATCGAAATTCTTCAACTGGATTATATGATTAATATATATTGTTTTATAAATTTATTATTTTTTTGGATTATGGTGGTGGAGCTGTGGGCAATTCGAGTATAACCAACCATACTTTGCAATATTCTCGACTTTCTTACAAAAACTGCCGTAGAAAACTCGGTTATAAAAAATCATCTCACTTAAATTCAGGAACCTCTATACGATAATAATAGTAAGGTGTAGGTAGTACTTAACTCTAATAATAATAATAACAATATAATATGTACTTAGTCGTTTGTCGAAAGAATTTGTTACTTCGACGAATAATTATAATATATACGATAGGAAGTCGTTCGCACTCTCATACGACTTATATACAAATATATTATTGCTTAAAAATAATTACATACACATACGCGCTCGTATATAATATAATACATGGAATGTATTTTTACAAGGGTTACGATCGGATTATAACGATGTATAATATGCGTACGCGTTCGAACTGCCTACAGCACGGGGCTTAGTGGCGATAATGCAGTTTGGGTTTTGCGATTAAAATTTTAAAATGTCGGCGGTACGGTCTACGTATAACATGTAAACCTAAATGGGAAAAAGCGATTTATCGGTCGAAATTAGCCGAGTAAGAATTTTGACTTTGTAAATCCGGCGTATTCAATCCAGATCGATCACATTCTATAGGATATGGTCAAAACATGCGAATTCGGATATTTGGGGTGTACCGCGCAATAATTATCTATATAAGTAATATAGACAGACATCGTTGCCATATTATATGATGTAGGTATAAAAATAATGTAATTATTGTACGACGCAGTGTTCAAGAATGTTGATTTAGAGATACAAAATTACGCTATGCACTAATTGAGTCATTATGTCTGAAAGGAAAAAAAACAATGCACCATAAGTGAGTTCCTATTTAGGAAACTAAAAATTTTCCAATTGAGTCCAAGGATTATTTTGAGTAAAATATAAAATCAACCGTCCACACACAGCGGCCATTATGTAGCGGTGACATTGAAAAATAATATGTTATTTTCACACTTAATTTAATACTTAAAATATTTATATTTATCTCATATATTCTTACGAATTCAAAAAAGTTATTTTAATTATTATAAAATAATAAAAATATTTTATTATTATTTTTATTATTTATTTTAATTTATTATTACATTTTATCATCAGATATACACATATACATCAATACAGTTAAATAAGTTTAAGTATATAAAACAAAATATTTATATTTATTCAAAAATTTTGACATGACAAGTACTATCCTTTAGTGCTAGCTAGTAGCTAGTTCTAAAACATAGACTCAATTAGTATTATATTTAATACTTCAAGGGACTTATTTGGTTTACGCTCTAAAACGACCCGGGTCTTAATTCATCATAAAATATATTGGGACTAGGTTCATATTAAAATTAAAATTTTCATAATCTGTAATTGAACATAAAACTGTATTTGATTTGTTGGGTGGTTAGTGACTAATTATATTTAATATAATATAACACAATATAATTGCGTGCAGTTTTATTAGAGTACTGAATATATTGATAGTCAGAGATAAGGTTTTTGATAACAAATTAAATCGTTTGAGCGTATAGTTAGATCATTTATTTTACTTTAATATCATGCAGACACAAGTGAGGAGTATGCATATATTTTGTTTGATTTTTTTTTCGGTTAAATTTTGTATGTACAATTTAAAATAAAGATAAATAAATTTCAAAATATGTGAAAAATGCATTATTTTAAATTATAAATAGATACTGAAAAAAGTAGTTGCTTGTAGAGGTTTGAAATTAGTTTTTTCTATTAGTTCAATGTATTCTCTAAATATTCTAAACCACATTATATAATATAGTTGCGCCAAGTTGCGGCACAATTGTTAGAAACTATTAAATTAAAAAAAAATATGATATTTGTACGCACTTTAAATTCAGAGGAAAATGTCAATTTACAGTAAAACCAAACTTCAAAAATATTATACTTTAATTCATACATATTTTATATTATTAAACATTATTTTATATAATAATATATTATTCAAAATTCAAAACATTTTTTAAATGTTGAGAATCAAAATAATGAATATTTCAAATTCGATTGAGTGTTGTGAAGTAATTTTTCCATATGTCTGTGAAACAATTGTTTGAAAACGGCCCACGATGGTTGACAAATTTGAAATACCATAACAATAAAAAGAAAAAAAATGATTTTGTTACTATCCTTCGTAAAAAGTGGAGAAGTGTTGTAGGTAGAAATTTGACGATATTTCCAATAACAAATAACGTTCCAACTTAACATTTTATATTGTACAATACGTACATTATTGCAATTTGTTTGGGACAAAATATAATATATATGTTAATGACACGTGTACACTATACAATATTTTCGATTAATCTACGATAGACGTTATGATGTCCTCATATATAATATACGAGTTGCATTGTGTGCTTCGACTCCAATGATGTTTTTACTATAACAATATAATTATATAAATAACAATCAAAGGGGTTTATTTTACAGAAACTGTACAGTTTCTAAGCTATCCGAGTACGGGAATGTGCTTCGTAACATCTGGTTGACGAGTCGTCACAACGTTAAAGATTACAGGGTGATTTTCAGGATTTTCGCAATATGTTTCGTCATTATTTTAGATCTAAGACGCACTAGTATACTGTCATTTTCAGTCGAGTCGTAAAAAATCCGAACAAAATTGTTCTCGGAATATTTGGATTCTGAGAAAAATTCAATAGCTAGAACATAATATAATATATTAAAGTCTCTACTTCATAAGAAAAAATTACAGAATAAAGTACAAAATCATAAGTATCGAGTTCACTGTGAAGAATATGAAACAAACATGAGTTTCAATGCACAATTCTTTTCTTCGATACTTGCAAAATATGTATTAGGTACAGATATTATTGTTACAGTTGAATTTTAAAAATGTTTACGAAAGATAATATTTATATTGGCACTTAACGACATTTTATGCACATTAAATCGCTCGTGAAACGTGAAAAATGTATACGTAGGTACTTATAAAGCGTTACTGAATTTAAAATCATGATAATACTACATATAACTTATATACTTATATGAGTATACAAATAGTCGTATTTATATTATATTATTAAATCACACGCTATTCACTTGGTATACAGTAAACAGACACTTCTTATAATAATTAAATATTTTTTCTAAAAATGTGGTATGTCTATAAAGTAAATTTAATGAAAAATTTTTTTCTTTGTACCACCCCCCGAATCCATCAAATTAAACTACTCGAAATGTTAATAACATTTTTTTTTATTTTTCAACTAATCAATTGATATTATAATATCATATAGAATTCTTTTAAGAATTTCATTGTTGATGTTACGCTTTCTTAATTAAATATAATTGCATTAAATTATTATCGTACAAGTTTTTTTTTTTTTTTTAAATGTTTAGTAGTTTTTTATTTCATCTTATGAATATAATTTCTATGCAACATAGTTCTACACTTTTTATAGGTACTATATTCATAATACATAATATATATTATGTGTGGTGTGCATGGTATAAATTAATCATAATATAGTATTAATGTAAAATTATCGACTTTTAGTGAGACAGTTTTTTTAATTGTATCATTGGTATCATAATTCATTGACTTATATTGACTTATGACATTCATTTGATGAAAAATTTCAGTAGATCCAACAAAATTATTTTTTAATATACAGCCAATAAATGTTTTGCTTAATCTAAAGCTTATATTTTGTTAATAGCACAAATAATAAATGATATTAAAGTTTTAATAATGACATTTTTTATTTTAATTAGGTTCAAAGATAACACAAAGGTTCTATCGATGGATAATTCCCCACCCTGTTTTAATCAGGTCATGTTATATAAGTCATTGTTTATGTATTTCTCAAATTTGATTATTGCTCACAAGGTACAGATTGTAAATATTTATTTTAAATCCAAAACAAAAAAAGTTAACGATTCTAATTTATCAACGTTAAAATTACAAATTAATTTTATTCTTTTAAACGTGCGTTCTGTTAGTTGTAGATATAGGTAATATGTTTTCAGAAAAATAACAAATAGGTAATTAATTTGAACAAATCGTCCGTTTGTTAAAATTTTACAATCACGATTTGTCAATATTACAAATGATAATATTCGTTCAGTGTTGTTCTGGTCGTAGTATTTACGTGCAAAAATACTCGTTGTTATTTTGATCGCTCTGGTACAGCACATTTTTCGACCTCAAGTTCGTTTCATTTTAACGTGGTGATTAAAATATAATAAAATAAAAATATATAACAATATACATTTAAAGGAATCTTTAGAGTGGAGCACAATTCTCTCGTTGTTGAATTTCGTTATCAAATACGTTCGTGTATATTATATATTATTATTTATTATCAAAATTTCTTTCACATACGTCCATCCTGTATTTCGAGTGAGGTAAAGTCGTTTTAAGCCGTGTTGATTTATTACATGCACACGATTCCGCAATGGTGTGTCATACACGGCCCGATTAAATTAAACTCTTAGATCAACCATACGTGTACACTGTATATATTTTATGTGTATCATACGTTGTATACCTAATATATTATATATTATACTATATACGGCGTCTGTGACTGCTAGCGGAAACATTGTCATATAGAGGGGTATAAACGAGTTAGTACGAGTTGGTGTATACATGATGTACGTTAAATGTAAATACATAATAAGGGACGACAAGGGCAATTAACGCGTCCTTTAGAGGACGTGCTGTTCAAAATCACGTCGAAAGCTACCGTGGTCCACTACGTCATCGTATCGCGTCAGGTATTCGGGCGAGGGATGGGGGTCAAATTTGATATTGAATACCCCCAGACGTAACTAGCCCCGTGACTTATCGCAACCCAGCAGTCTGAAAAGCATCGCTTCCTGTACGGTGTACATGGTCATCCCCCTAAGCTGCCCGTAAATAGATTAAATTCTCTCTCGGAAATTGGAAAAATACCAGCGATCCCGGTTATCGTCCTCTTTTATTCCTGCCCCTCCTCCTATTTTGAAGTCATGGAACTACGATATCAGCGTAGTTCATTATTAATATCATTATTTTTGTCGAATATAATATAAAATGACGTAAAAGGAGATAGGACGAATAAATAAAAGAACGGCAGTTGACCATATATTTTTTTAATGGATATGGTACATTAACTTCGACACCAAAATCCTTTCATGTAATAGTAATACGTTATCTACGTTGCCTTTAAATGTATAATATATATATATATATATATATAAATTTATCCTCAACAGTCCACATCGTTTGCTTTTAACGGCTATACTAACGAATTTTTATAATATGTTTAATATTTATTATTATTAATAAAAACAATATATTTATTAGATATAAATATATCGAAAAATTAATCATGATTGATGATGGGTTGTTCTGTTGAGATGACCAAAATGTACACTTTAAAATTGTACTTTTTGTGTATTTTTCAATATTAAACTGAAATAAAGTCGTATTACAATACTTATAAGCGTAAATAAAGTTATTGTTGCATAAAATAAATGTGACACGCTTTTTTAAACTATAAATTAATATAATATTTAACTGATCTACGGATACACTCATTTTATCTTTTAATAATTGAAATTGAAATTTCCAAGCATAATTATGGACCCTATCTCTAAATACTTTGATATTTTTATGCTATGAAAACAATGTTCTGCATACTTCTGATTTTAAAAATTAATTTTTACTTTGGGAACTATTAAATTGAATATTTTTGATGTACCTAAATCAATTTTTGAACATTTAGCAAAAACTTCATCATACAAAATAAAACATTTTAGTAATTATTTTACATAAAATATTTTACAAAAATAAAATACTCAGTCTAGTACTTATTAGGATAGTTTTTATAAATTAAATGTTTGGGAAATAGCATTAAACACTAATTTTACAACATAATTTAAAACATTATCCCAAGTAAAATGTCAAACAACTAAAAATGCGCATGTTAGTCACGAATAAATATGCATAATACGAGTATTTTGATCATTAACAATATTTTTTTTAATAAATCACATTGAAAATATAAAACGTGATTGAACAACGAACAGAAAGTCAAAAATATACTGTTCAGTATAAAAATAATAAAAATAAATCATAAAAATATATACAGAGTATCGCTAGATCTAATAATAAAACCGAAAAAAAATAAAGAAAAGTGGACATGTGGGATCTTAAGCAAAGTGTTTGTTGTAATATCCATGGACGTGAGCAAATTGCTAATGTCTGGGAAAGCAGCGTACTTTTTATATTATAGTTTATATTTATCAAACAATTTTCTAAATCCATCAAAAGCGAATGAATGTTTGCTATAGTTATATGCCGTAATGTAAAAAAATCAATCAGCTTCTAAAAAAAAAGTTGTAATAGTAAATAATAACGTAGGTACGTACTAAAACATCGTAATATAATATTATTATAGCGCACACGCCTGTAACGAAGACAAAATATAAGATTCCTCACTGCGAGCGATCGTGTGAAATCCCCGGGGATAAAAAATATTTTTAAAAGAAAATTAGCTTTCATGTGTAACGACACAAACGATAAAAATCATGGAATTTGATTTAAAATTAGATTAACATCTAATAGTTTGAAATATTTTATATAATATTATGTATTAACTCAAACAAATCGGTGCACTGCTTTGCAGTAGTCAAACAATTTTCATAAAAATAATATTATCTATATAGACATTATAATATAGATGGTACTCATAATCATCTTATGGATATTTCAATCGATGAACTATACCGTTCTAAAGAATATTATTATACAATTTCTATGATCATTATTTTCTACTTTTTTTGAGTAACCTATTTATTTTTTGTTTACTAGTACTCAGGCATGTATTTTTAATGTTATTATTATAAATATAATATATCCTATAAAATAGGACTGTTAGGTTCGAAAATCAGATACGAGTAGGTCACTTTGTATTTGTTTATCATATTATTCCGTTTTTACATAATAATATATTTTGATTTGTCTATTACTTAATTATAAATTGGAAGGATTGATTTTGGGAAAGTCGCTTCTAAATAAACTTGAATATAAAGCGTATAATCAGAATTTTTTTTTAAAAAAAGATTTAACTTCACATATTTGTACTGTTTATGTTGCAGAATAATTATATGCCATTCGATATAATTATGTTAAGAATTAATGTACTTATTCAAAAATTAAACAATAGACTTTAGTTATTATATTAAAAATTATATTATGTATACGTATTATGTTACGAGGATATCTTTGAATGCTCATGGTTTTTAAGTGTTTCTAAGTACGAATTAAAATTTTTTAGCGATTATTTCTCCACTAATAATTCTTTTGAAAATGAAGATTACTACCTATGCTAAAATACATTTTTTTGATTTTGACCATGCCAAAATGTTTTGTAAAATTTTTGTAATCATTTGAAAGTCCAAGTTTATTTTAATCGATAGTTGTAAATACTATAGTCTAGGTCACTGGTTTTTAACATTTTGAAGTGTGTGAACGCCTGAGGAAAGACACTTTGAACCTACACCTTCCCAATTTTCTTCTAAGTAACCACTAAAAAAAAAAAAGATACATATTGTTAATTGATATCATAACCAATATTATAATAATATTACTAATCACATAAGGATAATAATATAACAAGAAAGATGTTTCGTAATCGTTTTCAACAATATACTTGACTTTATTAATTATTTTACAAATTGAATTTTTATTTCTTAGTGCGAAGGTCAGTGTTATGTGCATTTTAGAAATTAGTATTTGAACTGTTATTGGTACAATAATCATTAATCGTATAGTTTGGACTCCGTAATATTATGTTTTCTGTGCGGTTTCGAAATGTATTTTTGATACAAACACAACAGTGCAGACGAAGGCTTTTTTTCCACGAATATATTGCCGGGAACGGAATTAAAACTTCCAAAGTGTTACTTGTTAGCGCCGTGGACCCCGGGCACGACGGTTTAGATTGCTCCCGGGGGGGGGGGGGACGCGCCGGACCACGGTTTTCGAACCTCTGGTCTAGATGACTACGTATTATTTTATATCGACGAGTTGAAATAGCTCGTATATACCACGCTATATACAGTGTACACGCGGTGGTATGCGCCTTTGTCGGTGCTCATACCGTACATACCGATCAGTGTTTCCGTATCTAATAGTAGCTGTATAGTAGGTACCTACTACACAGACTGCGTGCCTTTTGAATCCAAAATACAGCACTTTTCCCGCACCTATATAATTATAATACGCGTGTACGCCGAGGTATTGCGGATAAACGTAAATAAGTTGGCCTTAGATGTGTTCCGTTCCGGAATTCGACACACAACATTCCGCTGTTTAACCGTGCACGGCACTGTATAGATCATCTTCAATTCTTATTTAATCGTGTCCGTATAGTTTTGCCGACGACAGTTTTTCACGTCGCGCGCGCTACGCTCACCATTAAAAAGGATGGCCCGCTCGTATCGCGACGCGTTTCAACGTACACGTTACGTTTAACCGAAAATAAAAGCAATTACAATAATAATATTTTATATCCCCCGTTTCTTATGCACCGATCCCCACCGTGACCCGTCGCGATCAATTTCAAAATAAATAATAATAATAACAATAATAAAAAAACACCGTATATTAAAATAACATTATCATTGTCCCGCGCGGTCCTCGGGCATAATATACAATCGTCCCGAGACGAAACTGTTGGTCGCCAGCTTGCATTTTATTTGACTATATTTGAAAAATTGCAGTCCGTTTGGACCAGTTATGTATATGGGAAAATATTATTGTTTATAAAAAATTAACATATCGAATTCAAACCGTCGTTATTATTATTATTATTATTTATACAAAATAGTTATGAAATACGGTTTTTAAATGATGTACCATTATAAACAATAAACATACTATAAGTTATTTTATTCCAAGAAATATAGTATAAAAATAAATGTCGTGCATCGGTCGTTGTTACTATATCAGAGTATTTTATTATGTACATCAGTCATTATCTATAACATTTTTTCTTTCATCATAAGATAAATTTATATCCTACCTATTAAACGTAATTTATAGTTGTATCATTAGACGGATTTAGTATACACAATTCATAATCAGAATTTATAATTATGATGATGAATATACAAAGTGATTCACTGACCATGGACAGTGGTCACTTACTCTTTTATCCTTTTGTTTGTTTAAAGTATATTTGATTTTTAAAATGTTTAAGTATAATGCATAATAGGATTACTTGTTTAAATACTTACATTGTCTATCCCATTTGGAGAGTGTAACGTGAATAATGAATATATACATATATATATATATCATTTGAGAACCAACCATTTTTAATAACAGTTTTTAAACTAAAGATTTTTATTTTTTATGGATCTACTTACTTAGATAAAAAGTATCAAGCGAGTCGAAAAGTTTCAAGATCAAAATATTTGTACTAACTAGATCTGTTTTAATTCCTTACTGATCGATCTAATTAAGATATATAGATTTTGTAAATAAGTTTATGTCTTTCATATTAAAAAATGTTTATTTGGTTTTTTAACGTCTATGATTCTGATTAAGTTACGAAAATAAAAAATAAGAAAAAAATCGACAACATGTGGCTTAAAAGAAAAGTAATATTGAATTTTTTTTTCTCTGAAATTTTAATTCCGGAGTAATGGCAATAATAAAATAAAACACAACATTTAATAATCATTTATTATTAGTTTAAAAAATGAAAGCAAACTTTTTTATACATTGCAGGAAAAGTTTTATTTTAATAATACTCTAATTTTGGGTAAGTAACTGCCAATAGTGTTTCGACAAAGCTATTATCAATTCATCAATTCAAGTCTCATAATATTCAATTACTTCAAAACATTTGAACGAAATGTTTTAAAACTATTAATTGGGCTATCTGTAACCGAACATGCAAAAACAATAACGGCTAATGTGGTCGGACTTCTTGTTAAAAAGTTAACACAACTAATACTTGTTTGTCAGTAAGGTTTTGGCTAAGGATAAAACCTACTACGATATTTCAATTTGTAATTTATTATTAATATATAAAGTTAACGTCATTAAACAAAAATCTTTTATCTTCATATTATTATAAAAAACAATTGACCCGTGGATTTTTCATAATAGATTATGTTATAATCAGTTTAGTTATTCTTGGCACTTGGCAACTGTCAAAATTTCATTAAAAAAGTGGACCGAAAATTATATTATAATTAAAAATATATACATCATAATTCCACGAATTAAGATAGACAATAGCATAATAATATTTTTATAAATAGTTATGTAACATTATATTTTTCATATCTTAAGGGTTGTCGAGTGCCGAGTTGGACCGGACAGATTATATGACTATTATTACATAATACAATCGTTTGATTAATTTTTATAAAATTAATGCGATTTCGAAAAATAAATATATCTTATTTTTGTTTTGTTTGTTACATATCTCATCTAAAATATACTATAACGTTATTCTATTAACGTAAACTATAAATGAACACTTTAATTAACCATTGCGCTATATTATGTTTCGACAGTTTTCGAGTAAAATAAAAGAGACATAGTAAATTATACTTTATTTTTTAATAAGCGGTGCTGTGTATTCTGTACAGTGACTTTCTACTCCAGTAATCGTAATAATATTTTTGTATTTTTTTAATATGTATTTTTATTTTTTTTCAGCATGCCGGTTATTTTGCTTGAAATTATCTCTAAGCCGTCGTTTGGTTCTCAATAAAATAATTTCTACATAAATTGTTTGTTACAAGTCGTTAATTAATCAATTTCGAATGTTTGTTTTAGTGTTCAAAGACATTCATTTTCCCGAATCACAATGACAACGTCAACATGATCAAGTGGAATAGGATTTGCAAAAAAAAAAAAAAAACTATAAACATGTATTATTATATTGAACAACGAATTTATATTGACATTATATATTGGACGTGAAATATGACAAGCATTTATTCATGTGTGATTTATGAATGAGTCACTGTTAATATTATTTCAATCGATTTTTATTTCATAATTCAAAAAAAAAAAAACAACAAAAAATTCATACAAACACAAGTCCTGGGTAAATATGATTAAAATTAAACAAGACGTACCTAAATAACATTGTGATAACAATAAAATATTTGTATTGTTGGTACTTACAATATTAACATTAATAATAAACATAATTACAATATATTTGTTTACTTATCAGTTTTCAGCTAAAATAATTGGCTTATATAATATTTTCATGTTTAATATATAAATAAATCAATTATTAGTTAATATTCATAATACTAGATAGTTCTTTACTTTTTATTGTCTTAATATTTCTATTGAACTGTAATAAAATTAAATACATTCAAAAGAAAATCCATTATAGCTTATAATTTATTGTAATAAGTAAATTAAAATAATTGTAAAAACACACTGTAGGTACAATTAATCACTAAAAATTAAAAATTGCAATAAAATGTATTTGTTTTTCAACTACGGAGTAGAATCAATAATGAGAGAATGAAAACCTTATGATTTCTCTTTTTATTTAAATAAAATTATATTTGCTTGTTTAACATAGAAATATCATTAAGTTTGAATTCTTCTTAATAATTAATCGTTTTCATCCAATGAGTTCAATAATTTGAAATTTTATATAAATAATTTTTACCGAATAATAAATGACTTCAGTTAAACTTCTATAAAATTCATAGGAAACGCTGATATTATTAGGTTATAGTTATGAATAGCTTTAAATAGCTGTAAGTAAATGGTGGTTACAACTTATATTACACCAATAAAATAAAGGTAGTATTATAAATCAATAATATATATTTTTTTAGATTTTGATAGTTATTTAGTTACATTATTATATAATATAAATCATTAATGAATAGGTACATAATTTGTTGATAATGTTTATCTGTGAAGATTTTTAATTACTCTTTAAATATTTGTAAAATGCTCAAATTTTTTCGTTTAAAATAAAATTTTCTATTTCAATTAGTTTTGAAAATTTAACATTATAAGGAAAATATTTTTTTTTATTTAGTCATGTGGAGAATATATTTTGAATAATAGAAAAGGATGTTGGAAGATTTAAAAAGGGAATAATGGCAAGGATAGTGAATTATATAGTCTATAAAGTATAATACGTTAATAATAAAGAAGATAAAGCTCAGTCAGCTTCTTTGAAGTAAGCCGGTATTGGTGAAACGTACCTACGTGTCCACTAAGGCATAACAATTTTAATTTATTATGAAGTTGGCAACAAGGTATATTCTCTGTGTTCTGTGTTGTTGAAAGATTGATCAATTGTACTAATCAAGTTTGTGGGGGAGGGCATTCAGTTTTACTAATAACTTGTCTAAATAAATATAAGTTATTAGGTAGAGTCAAGTTAATGCCTAACTACCAGTAAAGTAAGGTGTGTTTTAGAGTATGACATTTTTGACAAGTTTACAGAATAAAGTTGATAAGGCAACAGTTATTTAAGAGAGCTTTTAGGGTCGGAACTACTTTATATGCGCAAATAATTCAATAGTCATTTTAAAATATGATTAATATATTCATTTAATGGTTGTATTGCATTAATTATTCAATTATGATATTATTACAACATAATGAAGTCGTATTCAGAGAAATAACAGGCCGACTTCTGAAATAAAATTAAAACCGTTGCCACGATGCATTCTTTATTCTCATTGTATAGGACAAAATTAAAATTATAATTTTTTATCAAATATCTCGCCATACGATTGGCTACGGACAGCGGCGCTTTGCTGTTATTTTTTTTCGTTTTATTTGCCGATTTAAAAATAAACCTCAACGATGTCGGAAGATCTGCCACGTGTGTAGCGCCCAATATTTTACCAGGTCATAGGGAGTGTGCTCAGCGGACCGTATTAAATTATGGGTAGGCAGAGAATCACGAGGGTTGTGGGGAGGGGGTGTAATATCTATAGACGTGTTAACATTTGTGCTCCAAATTCCGACGCAGCGGTGGCGGTCGAGCTTTACGTCGTCGTCGGGTTTTGCGTGTGGATATCCGCGGTGTGTGGGTCACACGACCACCAAAACAACTAGAGTGTGGGTTACGAATACCGTAGGTATACAAACCAAACCAGGGCACCCACAATCCGGCTTACGATGGTTTCCATCGGCCACACTGCGTTACGAATAGACAGTTTTATGCATATCATACTGTCGTTTTTTTTTTTCATTTTAACAATAAATATATACATCGAAATACTATAATATAAAAGCGACAGCTAGTATAAATAAAAATTTACTAGTACAAGTATTATCATATGATATAAACGATCTTAAATTTTATAGTATATCGACTTCTATGTCGAAAATGTCCATTTTTTCTTGTATGAATAATACATTTATTGTTAAATCTGATCCACGATTTCATCATTTTTTCAAAATGTGTGTATAAATTTGTATATAATTCTTGTTTCATAGATTTTTAGATTTCGTAGTCATTATCAGATCTAAACACTTATTTTTAGTGAACACAATAATAATGTATGTATACATTTCCTTTAAATACTTTTATAATACGTACCACTATATATTTGTTTTTTGAGTTGTACATCTTAGATAAATATCACAATTCATATTGTGCTGTGAATAATATTCACTGAATATATTACATTTTTGATGAACTTGTATTAAGTGAAAAGTATTTTTTTAAATTATTTAATATCAGTTTACAATAGTTTACTAAATAATAAAATATACAAAAAAATTGTTGTATATAAACTATTATAAAATGTTAATAGCCTAAAAATATAATATTTTATACATTTAATTATAATACATATTGATTCAGGGCTAATATCATCATAAGATAGTAGAATAAATCTATTTCCAGAAAAAGTATAACGAAAATTGTAATGAAGCGACTGGAATAATACCACTTGATATTTTTAAAACAGTTACTCTTATGATTGTGTATTAAGCAACAAGAACTTCAATCTACTCGCCTCTATCAATAGTTATGTATTTGATAATGTGGCTTTGAGATGTACGTCGTATTAATTTATTAATAAAAAATATTACCTTATTAATTAATTACAAATCGTATATTTAAATAAAAAGTTTTTGATTTCAAAATTAGTTTTGAAAAAGTGTTAAGGATACCCATTTCAATTAAATTGCAACCATTTACTATTACCATGATTTTTTTTAAACATTTTTTTTTATACACGTATGCGTTATCTATTCTCGTACTATTCAAATTTTTTTAAACTATTTCTGAAAACCTTTTATTAGGCTGTATAATAACGTTGTGTATTGATTAGACGAGTCATTTCACAATGCTATAATTTGTTTGGTAGATTTGTATGCTATACATATATTATTATTTATAGTTTAACGTTTAAAGTAATTGTACTTATGGTTTTCTAGTCACCACCCTTGTAACTAGACTACATATATTTTTTCATTTCATATACCGAACACGTTTGCGTATTATAAAAGTATCGAATATTATTGCAGAACCAACGGTTATTATTATTTATACGAATTCATAAAGCTCAGACGAGAGCATATAGTAAAGAGTAGAATAATATATTCCAGGGTCGTTTGCTTTGCAGTTTTCCGAGGAATTCCCGGTTCGTCTAAGCTATTTAAACTTAATAATAAATTATAATAACTCTATTAGTTTGATATCGAATACGGTATGTCACGCGTGGAAATGAATACAATGGTGGGCATAAGTCTCATTTTGAAAATAATTTCAAAGATTTTTTTTCCCGTTTATGTGATTAGTTAAAACTAAAAAAAGTGCAACTATAAATTTAGTCTCTCGCTGTACATACAATAATTTGTATGTTAATAGTTTATTTATCATTATCCCTCTTTAATAATAACGATTATTTAACATATGATTTTATTTAAGTGCATATTTTGTGCTTATATCCGACTCATTTTTTATTCTAAGTCAATCCACATCTGATTAATTGTGCATCTAAATAAAACAAACAAGCTATTTAAATTTATAATAGGTACGAACTGAAAATGTACGCTCGTCACCGTACACAAAATATAAATATATTAAATTATAAGATTTAAACAATTGAAAACATTTTGATTTTTACAAATAAAACACCAACAACGGAACATGGCTCGGTTTTCCGTTAATAAAGTCAATTTCACCGTTAACAATGATATTATTATTCAATACATATATCGTGGTTTATGACGTTTTCGATTTATCGATTGCCGTCGATGACCGCGCGCCACGTCTCGTTTTACGATAATAATAAAAATCCATTTTTTTTCGGACGCGTTTTCGCGAAAATACACCAATAATTTAGAGTTTCCAGCAATGCACGCTACTTATCAACTGTCACGGGCGAGCAGATATCAATTTCGTTTATTGTTAGCTCTCGAATCTCGATCTGATCCCTTCCTCCGACACGGTCAACTGCGCCCACGCTCTCCGTCCATTCAACAGCCCACCAGTCCGCCGACTCGTATTTTTCTCCTACGACCTGCATCGCCCCTATTTAATAGCTATACACCGCCCTTGCAGCGGTCCACAGATATTTCCTCCGTTTGAGGGTTGTATTTATTTATTTATTTATTTATTTTTTTTTTTTGCGGAACCGTCACGTCAACCCGGCGCCAAACTTTTATCCTTCGTACTCTCGCGTAAAAGCTTTTCGTACCGCGAGTACCCTTATATGATCACCGGTGACGGACAGTGCCCATTCCGCTCTGTCTTCCAAACGTTTCTCGCGTGTCGATGTATTATAGATACAATAACACGTACTTAAATGGACTCTTTGCGTATATTGTGATCCTACGTTACACTTTTGTACCGGTGGTTCTCCATCAGAGAGATAATCCCGAAGATCCCAGAACCACCGACATATTATTGTTTTATCAAAATAAAACCATGTGATCGGGACGAAAATATTCTCTATAACTATATTATGTTTTATGTATTGAATTTATTATGTATTACGTTATTATTGTACAATACAGCTAAAATAATTTTAGTCTTAAACGGTGCGCATAATATTCTATCTTTAAATGCATTAATCAACGCAGAGAGGGCACCTAAAAAAAGTTCTTAGATTAAGTATTGATGTTTATCGATACTGCTATGAGATGTTCAATACCTATATTTTTATACCTTTCTCGATATTTTATTAACAACATCAATCATCGATAACGGTTTATAATTATAGAGATCTCACATTTAATGAAATATTTTATTTTGATGAAAAATAAAAAAAGCTAATTTTAATTTAAAACTAGTGAGAATTATAGTGAACATCTCTACTTATAGTTAAGTGTCAAGTGGTAAATGGTATAAAAATATTTGTTACGTAATACTTTGTACAAATTACATAATAATTCATTTAATCTTTTTTAGAAAGCTTCATAACTTTATATGTGTACTATAAAAATTGCTTAATTCATGTTTATTTAATATTTTATGCATAGTAATTATATATAATTATTAAAAAACTGTACAATACACATATTAAATAGGTATGTTAATAATTAGGCGATACACAAATAAAGGTTTGATTATTGATACGATTTATTAATCGGGAAAAGATGTAGAGAAAATATAAATATACACTCTCTACGCTGTGACTAAATATTGATGATCACTAATCAGCAATGACATCGATGTGACCATTTAACAATGATTGTATAATAGGTACATTTCCAAATACACAAAACTGACACAATGTGTTTTTCAATATTTTATTGAAAATTTCACGTGAAGTATTTTATATTCATAATCCTATATCATATATATTTAATATAGGTATATTTCTATACAATTGTTTAAACATTTAAATATTAAGTACCTACTAAGATTTTTGGTTTGAAAGTCAAAAGTTTTACATCAATTTTTTGAATTTTTTTAGAGTATTGTCTTCAAGTTTATTTGTGAATACTTCTTTATCACGGTGAAATTGTTCAGCCCAGGATAGTATAATATTTTTGAAACACGCGACCGGTTGCTTGTGAATTTGTTGCGTACTACTATGAAGAGATCGGTATCTACAATAATGTACTTAGTTTTTGTGTGTATACCAAGCAGTAAATTTATTGCACTAAGAGTGGTCGTGGTTATATGTGAATCGGATTGCAGAGTGAATGTCGAAGAGGTTACTATGCGGTGAAACAAATATAAAATGGTAATAATTTATAATCTTTTAAATAGGCTCTTGTAAATTATAATTACTTATATATTAGCATAATTATTTACGTTTAAGTAAATATTAAATATAAAAATAATTTTACCACTTTTGGCTCGACATGGTATAATTTATTGTACCGTAAAACGTGGTCTCCGCTGGCCCAACATAAAAAATGATTAATAAAGGCTATTTACAAATATATGAAGGTACGCCGACTGGCCAGCCGCCACCTTTAACCCTGCACTAAATTAAACTCACAAATGTTAATGAGCTGTAAAAGCGGCAACAATATGCAAAAAAAAAAAAAAAGTGTGCGTGCTGCGAGTAGGCGTGGATGAGGTAACAAAACTTTTTTTTTTGGAGAAATCAAATTGATAAAACAAAAATAATTACGGTATTTGAAATGTCAATACTTATAAACGGATATTAGTTTAAAAAGTGTCGAAAAATATTCATCGTATAATATTGAATAACGAGAAAAATAATTTGATATTTTATGATTAATTTTTTTTTTTCGTTAATGTCTACACAACACTCATTGCAGTGGTTAGGTTCAGATAAATTATACGTACCGTATATTGTTATGTTTTATAGTGTATGTAATTTATTCTTATCCATACTTCGATATAAAATCGATCAACTAATGATCAACGTATGGTGAACGTCGAATAAATGTAATTTTATCGAGAAAAATATACGATTATAACGCGTGTACAACGTATATGTATTGTAAACTTTAAATTAACCTATTTCAACGTATCTTATATCATGATTATATACGAGTAATAATTATGTACACGCCAAAGTTATACTTATAATAAACGTAGATTATACGTGCTATGTTTGCTGAGATGAATTATGTGAAATAGACCTCTTTGACTTTAAAGTAATATACCTACTTGTAATTCACAAATAACAACGTAAATATTAATATATCGTATGAGAAAAAAATAGCACAATAAATGTTAATGCAGTTCTTCGTCAAGCCATTCGTAGTCATGCGAAGAATAATAATAAGTATATTATTCATTTATAATTAATGTTTGTCGAATTTGTGTTTTTTTTTTTTTTTTATACTAATAATAATTCAAATTATAACAGCAACATAATTGAAAATTTGAAACACGGGTCGGTTTGATGTACTTATACTCGGAACGTTAGACTTCAAATCAACAACATAAACACATAAACGAAAACCGTTTCGAATGCAGTCGTTATTATTTATAATTTATTTCCATAATTGTGTATTTTCAGCAAGTTATTACGCATTCGAATATGTACGTAGTGTGTACACACGATTTACATACGCAAATATCGATAACATGCTAGTGGTGTGGAATGAGTGGAGTTTTAAAAAAAAATAAAAATACAAAAATCATTATTGTAATAAATTTTTTCGTGGAAATTGTTCGTCGACTTCCGTACGACTACGCTGCGCACCCGAAATATCGATCGAAACCTTATTGTTTAAATGTGAAATTTTTACAGTATCGACTTCGCCCGACGGTTCCATGATATAACTTAAGTCGGCTCCACACTAGGACGGACGTTGTAGTAGTCGAACGTGTTCGACGGTCGATTATTTTCGTTTGTCTTCACGTAAATAACACTCCGTCGTATATATATTGAACTATCGACCGATTTCTTGCGCCGTGTACCGTCCACTGTATACATCATTCGAATAAGAGTCGTTTGTATTGAATAACGATATTGCTAAAATCTCGACGGTACACGCACTTCTTAGGTTAGATACAGCGTTATTTCTTTAAAACAGCGTAGTGGTTAAGAGCGTACGATGTGCTTTCCAAGTCAGTTTGTAGTCGAGTTCATGTTGTATGAATATGGTGTTTTGTGATAAAATAACCATTCTGTATGATGTGAATGAATAAAAAAAAAAAAAAAAAAAAATATATTTGAAATTATATTATAAACAACACACACATACATAATATGTTATTATAATGCATTCGTAGTATTAATATTATGTCAGAATCACAGTAACAAAATATAGCACACACTCCTATTATAAATTATTTATTTAAAAAATACGTTCGTGAGCACGCTGGATTTTTTAGTATTCCAATACCTATGTATATATTATTATTGTTTCCCTCCAACATATACATATGTATGTATTAATGTATATACGCAGCACGAAACCATCAGAATATTGAAAGCATACAAATAAACTACTCAAATAATAAATTGACTTCTCGTCGTCGTTGTTATGACGATTTTTCAAATTTTCCATTTCAGATTTTCTTTACATGGAAATAACGACTCGTTAAAATGTATCTTATCGGTTATCGGTTATCTAAAAAAGTTCAAATTTAATAATAAAATAGTATTTTATTTCAACGTTCGTCTTTCGAATATAACACTATAGCTATGATCTAAATGCATTTATTTATTTTGAAAAACATCCAAACTCATCTTTATCACCAATTTTAATCGAAAAATTATTAATTTATAATGGGCGTGCTTGATTTTTTTCACGTTAGAAATTCCTAATGCCCTCAGCGGTTAATCCTTACCGTACCTTATGAAAAATATCGCAGTTCGGAAAGTGCAATAAAATTATAACTGAAACATAACTTGGTTTTTATGTCATATTTTTTAGTAATATTAAAAATGAGAAAGTTTCAAACAATGTCCTGAAGAAAAAATAAAAAGTAATTAAAAACACATTTTATTTTCGTATTTATTCCCCCTATAATATTATATTAATAGGTAATAAAATAAATAAAAAATGTTAAATCATAGATATTTAGTTCAAATTATTGTTTTTTTATGTTACATTTTTTACATAATTAATAACCCGCTAAAAATATAATATACCTCGTAATTCAACTGATATTTGGTATTGTATAGTATAACTCTATTCCAACAGTGAAGTACGAATATTAACTAAAATATTTATTCACTAAACATTTTTTTTTTTTAATGTTTAATAAAATAAGTTAAAATTGAGGTTTTTGAACATTCTTTTACCACTTTGGTAAATTAGCCGGATCAATCGTGTACTATGAATGATTAAAAATAAAGTTATTCAACATTTGAATACATTTATAGTAATACTATTGTATAAAAACTATAATTTACATTTAAAATTATTTAATACTCTCACAAAATTTTAAATATAATTAGATCCGTTAGTCGTTATAGACATTAATAAATACATTTTTTTTTATTTTGTTTTTTTGTACTACAACCATATTTTTTAAAATTATAAATAATATCATATAATTTGTAATTTGTTTTGAAATTAATACATTTACTGTAATCAATGTAAATTTAGTGCCTTCTGGCTGACATCTAGAATTTTAAGCTAAGGGATAACAGTTTATTTGGTTTGTTGATTGGTGTTGCTCATAAATTTTACGCTTTGATGACCACTTAAAAATAAAAAAAAAAACGTACCAACCTTCAAACACCACACGAATCATGGAATTCGTGTTGAAATATAGTAAAAGGGATTTGAAAATACATTTTGAATTGTAAAGAGATATTATGTAAATGTAGTACCTATATAAATCACAGTAAATAATAAATAAATAATTTCCTTAATGTAATATTGTAATTTCTATCTACGAACATTTTTTTTATCAATATTATTTTTTTACAGAAAAATTATTTAATTCGTAACTATGTTTATAGAGGCAGAAAATAATAATAATAAAAAAAAACCTTAATAGTATTAACGTTCAGATTTATTCAGTTTGTATAACTGTACATGATTATAATATGATAATATAATGTTGAATACTGATGATATATAACACGTAATTTATGGGTCCGAAATGAAATTTATAACTATTAATTAATTTTATATCACCTAATCACACACAATAATTTTATATTCAAAATGATATATAACCAGCATAAGTACGTGGTAGACACAACGTCAAATAAATAATTGACAGTTTTATGTGGTGAAAAAAATATTACATATTACAGACACTTTATTATTAGTTGTGTGTGAAATGAAATCACTATATTAAATAATATTTCCATATCAACTTAAAAAATATTAGTTTGAAGATAGTGATTTCATTTTTGTAATGAAAGGGTTGTAATAACGCAAAAATAAAAAATTAATGATTTTTATTATTTAAAATAATAATAAATCTGTGTTGAGTATGTGTAAGTTTTTAAATAGTTTCTCGGCAAACACAAGGGACACAAGCCTTGAATGAACGCCGTATTTACTATAAGTTATTTTAATCTATTTTATGTTATTTCAAATTTCCCTAAATTTGCGTAATTACCTTCCTCCTGATCGTCGGAGGGCTCTCAAGGTCGTAATTCGAGAATGACCAAGTATACCGTTAGTAAAATGTGTATTAATTATTAAAATAGAATAAATTGTGTAAATAAAATATAATACCTATGTGGAATTATGATTATATGAATATTGATGTGCATGCACCTTACCTTATTCGCAGCTGACTGGATATGCAGTTGACGCAATAGGTGTGAAAGAAAAAGGATATTATTTTAAATACTCAGATTTAAATAAAGTAACACTGATTGATTTCAATTAAATAAAAAAAAGGAAACAGCTCAGTTGTCACTCCCAATACCGGTGTGGAAATCTTGACTGGTCTTAGGTGCTCCTGCTCTTAACTCTATGACTGGTGCTCATGTACTTCTCTCTTAGAAGGGTTCTCATGCACTGATGAGAGGAGACGACTTGGTCAAGCCGGTCAGAGTCGCAGGCGGCCATATTAAAGGACTCTGCGTTACCAAGAAATCGTCTTTATCTCCGGCGACAGAGACCCTTACCGTACCGTCCATTGTCTCTGGCGGAATACGAAATAGATCACATATGTTGCGCTACACTGTCACAACTATGTACCTATCCTACGTGACCAAATAATATAAATAATCGTTCCTTTCATCAGTTATTTAAAATGTTTATTGGGGTTTATTATGTGCGTGCGACATTTGGACCGTTATTTATTTTATTGAATAAAAATAAGAAATTTACAATCATGATATGTGAAAGTGAGCATATCATTACAGGGTGTAATAAGGTCAAACGTTTTATATAATTTTTAAGATCAACGACTAAAATAAAAATCGTATACGTGATAAGTGTTATCCATATTATTGTAACAAATAAGTTTTATCACTTTTATCCGATTTTCTGAACGATGATGAATTATCTAAAAATATAAGTAAAATCAAAATCAAATGCACTATACTTATCTCGTGTCATGTATTGCATGTGTCGTGTATCACAATTTTCATAATTTAATATAATATATATTTTATGATTAAAAACAATATAAGATAATAAGAGTTTATATAATTTTGGCCAAATACAAAAGCTTTTAATTTTTTTATTTTACATACGGCTCTCGAATGAAAAAAGCTTTTAGATTACTAAGATATATTATAATAACGTCTCCGAACTCGTCACTGCACATTTAAATAAATATCACGAAAATTCTCTAAAACTTATTAATCGATAAATACGAGATACTCGTTTATTAACATTATACATTTAAATTATTCATACATACCTCTATAATATTATTTCTGTTCCGAGAAACGAATAACCATTAACATGAACGGGGTCATGCAGTTCTGACAGTTTTGTCGACGTTTGAATCGAACGAAAAACTTATTAATTTCATATACCTATCTAGTTCGCTATATAGTCATTTAGTCGTCGTTTTGTGTAAATTAATGGACAATTTTCTCGAACGAGATGTCAACCGCTACGACACTCGAGCGGGGTAGGTTGTGAAATAAAATCAACAATCGTAGGTCATTCGAGTGGTTCGTTTCCAGGCGAACCGTGTCTACGTTTTAAATTGGAGTTTTAATGATCGACGTTCGATTCATTGTGCGCTTTCGCGGTGAAAAGATGGTTTCCTGGAAACTTTTCTACGAAAAGTAGAGCGATCACTCGTGTCAAGCTCAATTGTCATCGCGTCCTTGCTCTTTGCCATCGTTTGGTTCATTTACGACTGCAGTTTTTCCGTCACAGAATTCGTCGATGCATTTATTGAACCGTCAAAAGTAAGCAATATTATTGTCAATTGTCAGGGCATACGAGTAAACGTCATAAAATACTACAGTACGAATTACACGGAATGGTTAATCCGTTACATTATTTTTGATGAAATGCCTTAATTTATCCTATAAACAGTATAAAATATAAAGTAAAAATAAGAGTGGTATTCATCCTACTCCAAAGATTAGATAAAGTGAATTTTTATCGACATTTTTATTGCAGGTATATGATATAGCACAGGAAAACTAATTTTAAACTATTTATTAATTATAGTACAGTTTGTCATATTTTAAGAAAGACTGAATAGGTAAAATCGCCATACTTGCAGTAATTATAAAAGTTGTTAGTGTGAAGTAAATTGAAATTTTCGAATATGTGTTATATAGGTACCGCATTTGTGACCAATACCTACTATCTGTATATTCCAAAAATAATTATAATACGCAGTCGCGTAAAATTATAAAGAAAAATTTAAATTCTTAAAAAGTATAGTATTTAAGAGGTGGATGTGATAAGGTTTTATTGTCTGTAATCAATGATAAAGCAGTGTACGACCTCGTATGTGCTATATCTATAGAAAAAAAAATCGAAATTTTAGTTTTAAGGGTTTATAATTATAATATGATATTTTATAGAGAATACCATCGTTTCTTCGATAAATTAAGTAATCTGTATAAATATGGTCCGATTATACTTTTTTTTCATTAGCTTATATTATTGATTCTGCAAAAACAATGTATTATTTAATAATATATTAATTGATCAAATTATGATTGTTTGGGAATCATTATGTTATACTAAATAGTAAATAGTTATGGTACCAACGTTAGGCTAAGTTATAAATTTAAAAAATCTGTATTTTAGTAAAGTTCATTTAATATTAAATGAAAAAAAGAATGAAGTTAGAATGCTTGTTGAATAACTCTTTATATTATGTTCGTAGAAAACATTGTGGTCCATATTATTATGTGTAATAGAATTAGATCAAGTTAGGTTTACCGGTTGTCCAAACTAAAATCGCGTAGTTTAATGTATATGCAAATTATTATGTCTTTTTTACTTTAAATTTATTTGAATTCTTTGATCTCGTTATCCGGAAGTATATTATAATTGCATCTAAATTAAATCACGGACAAAATATCACCGTTAGGTTTAGAAAACTACGACGGTTGACAGTATATTACACAGACAATAACAGCAGTATGATTTTAAATTTTTTGTTTTTGATCGTTCACTAAAAAGCTAAAATAGAACAGAATATTATGATGGAAATTTAACATTATTGTCTGTTATTGCAATGATTGGAATAATATTGTTAAATTTTAATTATGTTATTGCAACGTTTAATTTTTCAGAATATATATATATATATTTCTAATGATATTAGTACAGTCCAAGGTTTAAGTTTGTCTAGGCTGTGTAATGTATTTGTTGTATTTGTTCATTTGTTTTTATATACGTCGTGACGTTTAATTTGACGTAAATACGTCGTGCAAGAACAACAAGCAAATGGAGGATAGCTTAAAAAAAATGTAGGTCAGATAAATTTGAGGAAACTACACACAGTAGATCGTATTTTGTAGTGTATGTTTTTTTTTTTGGCTTGAATCCAATTAACCCGAATAGGATAAATTCCTGGTAACGTTAGTGACTAATTTTTCTTAACCCATGTCATGTTGTTTGGTACTTCTCGTGGTACCAAGTAAAAAAAATCGTTTAATAGATAGCGTACACTAGCGCACTAAAATTGAGATGTTTAGTCTGGCTTAAGCACAAAATAACCAAGATTATATTAAATGACATAAAAATTAAATTAAGTTATTCAAAACCACAAGGTTTTTTTTTTATATATTATAATCTTCACCCGCCACAACTTAAATGAACATCTCGACAGATATCAAAATTTTCTTAACACTGGAAATCTGTTAACTTAAAGACATATTATCATAACATGATACGAAATAAAATAGGTTATATGATCACATATTTTTATTTATCTATATGTACCATATCTTCGAATATGTTAGTGCCATCACATTAGTATTTTTTAAAAGTATTATATATGCAATAAAATTGTACTAACCATTTAACGAACTCGTATAAATGAATACGATTGACAATAAATAATTAGGTGGCCATGACATGATAAAGGTTTTGGGTTTGGCGATACTATGGAACGATATAATATAATATTATTATAGTTTTAAGTAAAATGTACTCATTATTTTACAACGTAATTCAAAGTCAACAGAGTCAGCTTGCGTTATGTGTACGATAAAACAAAGTGAATGCGTATACGTACTTTGATGGTGACTAGGTTCAATTAATCCCGTCAAGGCGGCAGTATTAGTTCCGTTTATAAGGATTGTTTTTTAAATATCAATGGAGTTCCAAATAAAAACCATTTTAAGCCGTTCGGTCGTTGCCTCAAAATCGCTTGTTTACACGTCCACGGCGTGTCTGACTGGAATTCTTCGTGTGGTCGTCACTTTTTTGGAGAATTCTTAGATTCCATCCAATTCTAATTATCGTTCGGACGTTGGTTTGGGAGCACTATGGCGGGCTTTAGTTTCAATCGGATATCGGATCATTGTCACCACGGAGAGATTTTGTTTGCTTACTGGACACTCAATGGTTTTGATCATGAAACTGCCTTCATCTCAGTCAGCAGTGACCGAGAGCCTATTGCCTGTCATTGTATCGTCGTTGACTCGCAAAGCGTTTATAAGCTAGCCACGTATTCGCTGCTCGTCGATGGTGCTCTATGGTTTTGGAGTTTTTTATTTAGTGTCTTAGATTTCCAAATGTTCAAGTCTAAAGTAATCATAGAAGTTATCGCAAGGCTACAACGTACGCGTAGATAAACGTTTTTCATAATAAATGTTCAATACCTCGTTGCCCATTTGTATGACATCGGTTGTTCGGTAAGAATCGTATCGTTTGCCGAAAAAATGTACAAAGAATGTGAATGTTTTACTGATTATTGAACTCATATATTTTCGACAATAAATTTCGATCCAACCTTGGGTTTTTTCGCGGTATGATCGGTTATCTGTTTTAATAACAAAAACCATTGAAGTCTAACTATTGTGGTATTTGTAGTTCTGAAAAAAAAAACCGTTTTCATATCGTTGGCATGTCTAGTTAGTTATTAGTTATTACTCAATAAATTTAAGTCCCCAGTTTCTCCACAATGTCATTACGATAAAAATAACTGTAGAAAATATATGTACAACTTTCGAGGAATTGATTTATTTTTCTACAAATATATTATTTAGATTTTAATAATAATTATCATGATTCTACTTATATATAAACAATGAATGCAAAAACCCTTTTTTATTTGTCTACACTGATATTACTTTATCATTACTATAAAGTGTGTAGATAGTATTTTAAAACAAGTCGTGTCTTATTAAAATCTATGGCATCATAATAGTAGCTCATCATTGACTTAATCCACTTAACCCAATTCGTGGTTTTTTTACGATGGCTTCATAATATCGATTTAACGTTAAACGTTTTATTTAATATTGTCAGATTTACTCAATAATCGTTTTATGAAAAACATTAACATTATTCATTGAAAAATGTTTTTACATTTAATGTAAATAGATGTAAATAGTTTTTAATTAATTTCAATACATTTTTATTAATTCTAGTTACAAAATATATATTGAAAAGTCAGTTGTCCTCTAAGGACATTTTGCATACATTGTCATTGTTTTTATAAAACGTTCTATATATTTATATTAAAACCATTAGAATTACCTCTACATATTTTAATAAATTTAAATTTCATATATTTACTACATTATACAAAACCTAGGCTTAATTTCCAAATAAATCGTTTCTAGCCGATTGATTAAGTATTGCATCATTGGTTCCAAAATAATAATTATTACTTTTATAAAAATCTATTTTTAATTACAATAGCTAGTATTTAGTATTTAATATGATCATAATATAAAATTTTATCATATGTTGTGTGGCTTCAACATCTTTTTAATACTCTATCTGAAAATTAAAAGTATTCATATTAATAAATCAAAGTACATACGAAACGTCAATTATCGCGATACTATAAATATTATGTACAAGATATTTATAATGGGTCACGTAAATCTATACCAATGGTATAGTATACCATATACACATTAAATTATTGTTTAATTCTACGACTCAAAAGTTTTATTTTTTTTATTATCATATATCTCAATAATGTGTGGTTTGAATTTACAAAATTAGAAATGATGATTACCAAGCACCAATTAATTGGTTAATCTATTTGTAAAGATTTTTATCATTCAATTTCGGAGGGCGAGAAAATTTTTTTTTCCTATTAAATCATATTTCAACTAAAAATGTTTAACCAAATGTGTGGATAACATTTTTATAACACGATTTTACGCAAAATTTCTACGATCAGTTTATTGTAAAAATAGATAAACAATATTTAATGTATGTATTGTAGTTAAAGTCCATAACGGTTTATTCGGTCAATGTTATTATTATTTCATACCTTTTTTTAATATTGAGGGAGATATTAGCTGGAGACTATTTTTCTCAACGATTAAGGTGGTCAAGTTGGACATGGCGTGTGTGTTGCAGAAATTCCCAGGTGGTCAACCATTGGGGAACTACCTACAGAATCGCTAGCTTGACACCAGTGCCGTTAAACAACTGGTGTGTCCACTTCGCCATGCCTTGGCCCAGAAATATTGATGACTTAATAGTCAATTTATATATAATATATAATATTGTTGTTGTGATAAGTAACGTAATACAAATTTTTTTATACAATTTTTATTTTTTTTGTTACGCAGTACCACGCATTCATGTAGCGAAATTGCCTATACGGAACGCCGTCATACACATGCTTGTATGAAAGTTAAATAAATGAATATTTGAACACTACCTATGTAAACGATGTACCAACGTTTCGCTTGCAAGGCTATCATTGGAATTTTTTCATCGTATATTATTTTTGAAATAATTTGTAAAATTCAGTGAGTCTGTGTGTGATTGTCGGGAGAGGGGGGATGGGAGATAGATAGAAACAATATCCCAAACCGTTCAAAGTCAAACTAATTGATTATTCCCAATATTCTACGAATACATATGGTATGTAGTTGTTACGAATTTATACGAACAATCAATTTTTAGCGATAGTTTTTTAGGTATTTAAAATATACTGCAAATATGTATATAATTTGGAGAATATGCACGTATGATTACGTTATTAAAATTATCTGCAGTCACATTGATAATGATTTTAGCATAATATTTAAAACAATATTATGTTAACTTCGAATAGTGTTATGCGATAATTGTTTGCGCCGGCACAACAATTTATAACGTTTGGTGAACTTTTACTGAAAACTACTCGCGCATGTTATACTTATATATCGTATGTAATATACACATACACACGAGTGAGTGCCGTTTAAAAAAAAAATTCGAACTCGACCAACTACGAAAACATTTACTTTTCGGCTGTACCGTTTACCTACACATATAAACAGTTTATAAACCAATACATTCAGTTAAATACAAACACGTTTGTGTGTGTGTGCGTGTGTATAATATACACATTGCACATATACATTATTCCACGATCGTATGGGAATATTTTTGTTGTCCCTCTCAGTAAGCATTCGTTGTGACAATAATATATATATATAATTCGTTCGTCGGTCTTCGCGGCGTACGTCATATGGCAATCTTCGTACCACGATGCCTCGTTAAAACAATACACTCTATTAATAATAATATTATGTTCATATATACGTTCTCGTGAATTTGTTATGATAGCTCCTACATTATATATATATCAACTGCGTAAACGACAACGACGGTTAAACGAGAAACTCTAGTTTCTCAATAAAAATAATAATCATTTGTACTAAGTTTGATATATTGGGCACATCTGACTTTAAAAAAACAAAAACTCTGACTGCAAACAATTATTTTGGTGTTTGTATTAAGCTACTGTGTTATCAAAAATAGCATCTTTCAGCAATGATAATAATTTTGACTTAAGTAATAACGCGCAAGTGTCCTCGAGATAAAAAAAAAGATAAAAATCATAATAATATTTTGTCGTTTTTTTTTTTTTAGCAAGCCCACATGTTATAAAACGAACGATGAAAATTAGATATACTTATTCATAAGACGAAGTCCAATAAAAACAAGTGGCAGGCGATAAAAACAAAAACGAAAATTCGGCGCCCGTCGAACGGGGTAAACCTAATGAATTACAACAATAACGATTAGGTCTATGAAGAAAATATAGCTTCTTTTGTGCAGTTGACGTTTAGACGGAAATACGTCGGAAAAACGCTATAGCGTTCTATTGTTAGGGGTTTCGCAATATTTCATTTTCTATCACATTTCCAGAAGCCACAATCGCCGGGGACGCAAAACGCGACGGAACTCGTTGAACACTCTGACCTGCTTCTATTACACCACTCGCGACTGTGTGTCATAATATAATCGTCTCAAAAACCTTGTACTTTCGCGTATATATACGTATAATACATACTATATGACTCCGGAAATAAATATTATATTTGTGCACGTCATACATCCAGACCGGGTACGTATCACAGTTTGGTTTTTGTTTGAGAGAGGGAGCCGCGTGAGCCGGCAGTAAGTTTCGTTGTCGATAAGGGGTGAGGGCGACGTGTAAAAAATATCCCCCAAAGAAAGCGATACGTATACGTATACGTTATAAAAATAACGACCGGGCGACTCGCGTATATGATATTAGATAATGTATGTGTGCGTGTGCGTAGTATATATAATAATAATGGGGGTGCGCACAGCATATATGTACGGCGGCTTTAACGTATTATTGTTATTCGCCAAGTCTTTGCCGAGAAGAGTCTCCGAGCGTCGGCGAGTGCGCTCTCGGATCGAGCTCGACAACTTTTTCCGCGCGAGTTATGGTCGACAGTCGGTGGCGACGACATCGTTGCGCAGCGCTAAAACTTTTCCGCAGAGAGGTACTTACGGGTTTTGGTTTATTAGTTGGGAAAACTGTGATTGTGTGTGTGCGCGCGCGCGCGCACGTGTACACTCCGAGTCCATAACTCTATTGTTTATAACGCTCACGCATATACGTTTTATCTCTCTCACTCTCTTTCTTCCGCCGTTCATCGAGCGCGCACACAGAGTCACGAGCCCCGCCGGCGGAGGGGTTCACGCTCTTCGGAGGTATAGAACACGGAGAAGTAGTGTGGAGGAGACACCCACCGCCCACCCTTACTCGCAATGGTCTATTTATTGCGTTGTTACTCCGCAGCGGCGTATATTCTGATGGTCGACATGTCGGGTTGGCGGGTTATCGGAAGGGGTAGTTGAAGCCCCACCGTCGGTTATTGTGGCAATTTGTCACGAAGCTCTTTTGGTCCTCGTATCACACTATCTCTCTCTCTCTCTCTCTGCCGTCCGTCGGATCGAGTGAGTACATACACCCATTTAATATATAAATTATATATATATATATATTGTGCCATGGTTTGCACTCACACAATCTCGGAACGTACGACGGCGGCCGCCGTGTACACACATATTTGCCTTAATTGCTTTGCTAGGTCACGATATTAGGTGGCTGCAGCGGGGGTATATATATATATAATATCGTGTGATATTGTATATATATAACGCTCTCGAAAACGGGATTAACATAAATTCGAGTCCGGAGCCGGTTGGTTATCTCCAAACAGCGCCAGCAGCCAGACATTTGTTATGCAGCCACCGCGCCACGCCACTATGGAAATGCCGAAAATTATAGTACATCGCCCCTGCCCGCCGCTAAAAGGTGTTATACACATTAAATAATATATATGTATGTATACGCGTGTTGTACGTATAATGTTCCTTACACGCATATGCCCAAACTTAATATACACGAAAACCGGCATAGACTTCCAGGTCGTTATAGTGTGTTGGTAACACTGGGTGGGGGTGTGAAATGGTTCCGAAAAAGATAATAATAATATAACAGTCGGTCGGCGATAACATTTACGCAGCCCTGTAATTTAACTGCTCGTACTACGGAAATGTACCTTAATGCACGCGCACTCTATAGTATCTGCAGTATTTCCGGGGATCGATCCTTCTCGTGGATGGTCGACGGTCGGTAGTGATGCGCAAGAATACATTATATTTCGAATCGTCCGTTATATAATATTCTAGTAGTGCACTAGTACAGGTGATCGAAGGTTGGAAAACCTGTTGAACCGTTCCCCTAATATATTATAGTACCACCTATCACGTAATACTATTTGGATATGTTTTTCTTTTTCCCGACTTGGAACGATGCTCATAGAGGACAACGTTAAAGTCAAACCGTTACGTTTTTCCACAATGAAAAATCAAGCAAATGTGTAGTTAAAAAAAATAGTTGAAAATTAAATATATAGACTTCTCGTCTCCTGAAAATATTATGATAAATCAGGCGGGTTCAAGTTATATTTTTAATCAAGGACATTGATCCTCCTGTATTTTAAATTATTATTCCAAGAATAATGATTAAATACGAATGGCGATCTGCACCGCAACATTAGACAAGACATTACTTTTAATGTAAGATATTCTGATACTTAAATTTGTATTGTTATATACAACATATCTAAATCGTAGTGGAAGATAATATGTATAAATTGGTATGATTAACTATTATATTATATAACTACAAACAATATAAAAGGTTAAAATGCAATTGATAGCCATTTTTTATTCCATTTTATAATTGCATAATGTTTTCGTTATTCGATATTGTATATACTTATTATATAATATTATGACTTACAGATTATAAGAAAATATCCTGCTTCGTTTTAACTACCCAGCAATGGAACTTGAGTGTTTAAAAGATCCGCAAATAATAGTATTGGAATTAAATCTATAAAAATAAAATAAAATAAATTTAAACTTAATTTTTATTATATGAAAATAACTTTTATTGCATTCCTAATCATATTTTCTAAAGCGTTGCTACAAAATAATAGTAAAAAGTATTTTTCTTTATCATTGATTTTCACGTAAATAACATGAAAACTAACTAGCTATTTCTATCATAGTTTAGCATTCTACAAATATATTTTCATTATAAAAATGAAGCCTATTTATTTCATATATAATATATATATAAAGTATATACTTAAATTAAAATACAATAATTGCTATAAGTTATAGCCAATCTTTATATGACAGAATATTATTAAAAATCTATTTAGCGCAGTGTGTTTTTTCCTAAAGTCTAATAACTACACTCAATATAACCTAATAAAATAACCGAATGTACGTCTGTCACACTATTTAAAATTATTATAATTTTCTCAATTTCTTTCTCTTTTAACCTAACTTATATTAATTTTTATATTTTTCTAATTGTTACCTAGTACAACACTTCCACATTAAATATAATATGTATAATATGTATATTTTCTACTCAATTTTCATTTGTTTTACTGACGAAATCAATATAGAACTAGCATACACAATATTAAAATAATTAAAACTTTTTACTGAAACTCTTTTTTTACTCTAATTAAACTATATTACGGAAGTGTAATTTATTTTGTGTGTAATTAATATTGCTGAGCTATAATATAATATATCAAAAGAAGCTATAAATATTAAATTAAATATACCAAATTATGAATTATTGATAATTTTTCAATTTGTTTACATTAAAGTTTCAGGTGCTACCTATTTATGCTTTGGGTACTAAATTTTTATAAAAAAAAAAGAAGAATTTCATTTTTACAAAATAGTGAATAGGCGGGAATACAATGTTTTTTTTTTTTTTTTTTACATTTTATATGGTTTTTGTTGTTACAATTTATGTATCAATAATTATTTTAAATGTTATAACTTTTACAAACATTGTATATTATTATTAAAAAAGAAAAAAAATGAGAAAAAAAAAAACACTGTATTTATAAAGTATGGTATATTTAAATCTGTTATGGATTGACCTAAGACATAAATTAAAAATAAATATAATAACCATTTTAATATAACTTTTGTTAGTTGATATATTTTTTAAACGGAATCAAAAATCGTTCACGTAACATCAATAATAATATGTTTATTATTAATAAAATAAACATTGTAAGGTAAATTTGTTTGCCGTCTGTCTCGGAATACGTCAAAAACATCATCCTCAATATTCTATACAATACATATATATATATATATAACTATATATATATGTATATAAATATACATATAATATACGTACTGAGTTGATGTTCAATATTATAATAAGATTGAATTTGTAAAAACAGATTGACAACAATAGTATTGCCATTTTGTATTAAGAACATTTAATATCATAATTTTATTATGTACCTTTAATTCTGTTTGAAATAAGTCTCCCTGTTTGTTTTACTTTCTATTTTCAATAATGTATTATATTGATCTTCTATAAAATAAGCACAATTTTAATGTATTTTAATATTTGATAAACTATAATATTATCACTCTAAACTTATCTTGGAATCGGTTTGTTAATTTATCAAAATTGGAGTTGCGAATGAATGAATGATATTATAGTTTATTTAAAACGAATAATATTAAGTTTGTATTGATTAACTCGAGCTTTTGTAAATTTTTTTTATATAGCTATTTCTATGTTCTTTCAAAGATTGCAGACGATTTAAAATACAATTTTTATTTTGATGTTTAAAATAATATACGTAAGTACATTATTTTTTTATTAAATTTGCTATTAAAAAATATTCTCATCTAAATTCACTTTTCATTGAAGTTTACTGTATTAGATTATCTGCGTACATAATACTATAAATTAATTTTAGTTTCTCAAAGTAACAAATTATATTATATCGTATATTTTTACTAGGAATGTTATGTTGTTATTTTATAAAAATGCATGTCAAAAGTAATTTATTATATTGTTTTTTGTCAAACAATATACAAGAAAAAAATGTGTTATGTTTGAGTTTAAAAAATATTTTCCTTTATTATAACTCATCAATTATTTAATTATTTGATATTTTAATGTTCTTATCTCTTTTAAGTTTTAATATGTATCTCCCAAATTATGGATAAGAACATGCAGTTGTTATATTGACATTGCTCTAACTTTTTTTTTTTTAGTTTATAAATATATGTGAAAAAGCTTTTCAAATGAATTATTAAAATTACTTTAAGAGATGTTGACATTTTATCCATAATCTTTTATACGTCAACTTAACGACAACAATATATAATGTTGGACAGACTTAAAACTTAGAGAGGTTATTTAAACTCTAAATTTTATAGAGTAAAATTAAGAATATGACTAACCGTGTTTTTGTAATAAAAATATTTCTATTGGTAATAAAAAAAAATCTGTATTGATACTATAACACTATATGAAAGATATATTAAACTTCTAAATAAAATTATTATATTAAATACCTATTTTGTTTATTAAAAAATAACTTATATTGGTTTTATATTTTTTTATCTGAAAGTCCTAACGTTTATCATTTACGAGAAAAGTGCCTACTCTTACATTATAAAAATATGTAATGATCTCTTTTGTATTTCAAAAGAAAAACTTGAAAATGGTTTATTTAAATTTTTGAACTCTTATTTTACAACAGAATAATTCACATGTTATAACGTTATAGTATGTTCAGCATGTTCTCAAAAAAAAAAAACGACTAATCTCAAGAACTAAACGAGAATTTATGTAACCCATTTATATTTATATAGGTATAATTCAAACAAATTTGGTATTAAATGTTTATTTATTTTCTTATTTTTTTTTAATGATCATCTGTATTTGACAGTGTAATTTTACGTAAAACACGTGACTTAAAAAAAAAAAATAATAATAAATAACACTACAACCGTCATTGCTTACGAATATAGCGAAGAAGTCTTATACGTAATTGGTGTTCCTCTTTCGATCGTATACATATTATAGTAAGTGATTATCTACTAATTACTTATTATAATAATTAATTAATTATATTACTAATTAGTGACTACAGCAATGATGAAAATTGAAAATAAACATGATGATGAGCTTATGATAGCCATTTAATGTACGATCGATATTGTTGATATACGTATTATAAAAATATTATGATAATAATACAATACATACGTATAATAGGTGATTATAAGTACTGATGACTACTGTATTTTTGAAAATAACAATTGTGTAACTACATCGAAGTGACAAGCATAAAACAGTGATTTTTTTTATTAATTAATGATAATTTTATCAATAAATCAACGCATCATTAATAATTTTGTTTGTTTTTACATAATTAAAAGCCATTCATCATATCAACACAATTTTTTTTACTTAATTTTCTTATCGGTGTCATCATTTAGTATTAAATTGTATATCTACTTTAAATTAATGATTTAACTAATTAACTGCTGGTTTTAAAATTAATTTTTTTTATTATTTTTTTCATATTTCGTTTAAATTATTTGTTACTTACGTTTATGTTAATTCAGTGAGTTCCGCTGTCTTCCGCTTAATGTGATCACTTTGGTGCAGGTCATTTTGATTTTATTAACTGGTTGATTCTATAAAACATTTACAACATTACACAATATACGATTTGGTTTTTCATTTGTGATTCTAATAAACTGTTGATTCTATAAAACAGTCATCACGTTAAGCGGAACTTACTGTATTATTATAAATAATTGATTGTGTTGTATTGTACATTACCTCCTATAAGTCCGAAACATTGAAATGATCTCTTTCGCTAATTTTTTTAATATTATTATTTATTTTAAATACCATGTAACAATGTAAAATTCAATTCACTTGATTACTTACTTAAAACTATAGGAGCCTAATTAATTGTTTAATTTAACATAATATGAAATTCACAGTACCTACGTCACCTTCTCCGATATTTATATATTTTATTGTAATGTAAAAAGACGTCGTTACTTCAATGAAAAAGTAAGTTATTTTACTTAATACAATTATACAAAGCATGCAATTTGGATGCACCGGTTTTTTAGACTGAAACAATATTGTTTTCAAAAAAGGTATTATTGTACATCTTTACCTTTCCTCACTACCTACGGTTTTCAGCATTGCATTTCTATGGCCTCGGCACAAATTAATCTGTATATTAATTATACACGTAAAAGTTTACTTTGTCTCATGTGTTTTATTCAATGATGATGCACCAAAAGTTTACGCCATGATTGTTTTTGCATCTAACAGCAACTGCGTTACATATTATATTCTTCAGTCGGTCCGCTTCTCGTCATTTTGGACGAGACAGTCTTTGGCAATTGCTAGAATTACAAAAGTCTCCGTATGACGATACGACGCGCAAACTTCATCACCGATAAAATTCGTGATTTACTCTAACAAAGTTTTAATTGAATTTACTTAAACGTTTATTTTCGAAGGCATTAAATAAATAAATATGTTGAATTAACAATTCGGCATTGGTATACATTATCACTCTAATTGTTGTTGATGTTCGTCGGCAAAATTACTATATCAGCTGACATCGCTCTAGTTACTGTCACAGGGATTCCAATTGGGTTTCTAATAATAAATTAATGATTGCAGAAGATACATCAGTTCGTTACAAAAATGTAAATGAAAATAATTTTCTAAAATTAATATAACTAAATATATATATAAATATTTCTGTGAACTATATGTTAAATATATATTAGGTACGTTATTTATGTATTAAAATTATTGGTATCTACTAATATATGGTACCATGTAAAATGTAATTACTGAAATAAAATACCATAATATACTTCATTACACGTAAATGTAATCGAAACGAACAGTCGTTTGCTTACTATGAATTTATAATTAAAATTCGAGCAACTATCAGAAAATATATATATTATGTCCCTATTTGTGGGCATCCTTCGGAGTACTCTGTGGTTAAAAATTATTAATTTATGAAGGATTACCCTACACAAACTTCTAAACGTTTCAATAATATAAATAGTTTTACTCGTCAATGGGATTTACGATTGGTTTATTAATAAGACCCGTTTGTGTAAATCAATTTTACTAGTTAATAATTTAACTAAAATGTGGTATTTAACGCGTAGTTCGCTTTAGTTTAACAATCATTCTAGAAGAAAACAATTTTTAGTCGCAAAATATTCGTTTACTACTCGTGACAGCTATATTATACACAGTTAACCAAGTATTTAATAAATTATTATTATGGTAGCTTAATTGTTTATAGTTTAGAAATAATTGCATAATAAAAATATCATCTAATTTTCTATTATTCGACTAGGTCATAATAATAATAATAATAACACAATATGAACAAGAACAATAACAAAGCGACTTTTACATAAATTACTAGTTGAATAACCAGACTTTGACCATAAAAAAAATATATGTAAAATAAAGTGCTATATATTATGTATCTTTATCGGTTTTAGTATACTTACTACAGTTTACAGAAATATGTACCTCATTTATGAGCTAATACAATGGAGATGGACATAAAAATATTATATGTATTCAAATATATATAGGTTACTCTTTAAACTTTCATAATATCTCTAAAACTTTAAGAAAAATCAAAATTTTTGAAAATTTAATGAAAAATCCCACATAATTTGTTCTAATATATTATGTTAAAAAAAAATATTAAAAACATACACGCAATTCTTTCTTTTTTGATATGCGCTGAAGTTTAAATTTTTACACCATTGCTAACACTTACAAGCTACAAGTACTTATTTTATATAGTAAAAAATATATAAAATCTTCAGTTTAAATAACTCACGTTTAAAAATTTAATATAATAGGTATTCTTTATAATTACTAGGTTATATAGGATCTAAAAAAAGATTGTAAAAATTAAATATCAAAATAAGCTCAATGTTTTTGGATTTGAATTATATCAACCAACAATAATAATAACAAAAAAAATAAATTACTTAAGTATATACAGCACTTCGTATAATATCATGCTGTCTTCGCCTAGAATCGTTTTTCGTATATACATATATCATCAAATTAAAATTGAATACACGTATTACAGTGACATATTCGACACCTAATCTACAACGTAGCGATATCTACGTTCGTACTTTTTTTATTTTTATTTGTATACACCCATTTTTATATTACAATGTATTATTATTATGTAATGCAACTATTCAAATATCTTACCAAAAAAAAAAAAAAAAAAAAAAGTACTTAAATATTTGAATATTTTTTTAACTACGAATACGACAATAGTGCAATATTAATAATAATAGTGGAAATAATTAATGTGGTAAATCGCGAGTTTAAACGGGAACGAACGGAGCGCGTTTAACTAAAAAAACTTGGAACCCACGTCCGTCATGTCGTCGCATCAAAGCATTATATTGTAAATTGTTATTATTATTAATATTATCGTAACACCCAAAGCCGTCGGATACGAGATTACCGATGATAACTACTACAGTATTCTATGTATAATAACGTTACATTATATAAGCCAACTACGTCGTACCGGACCGCGCGTGATTAAATTCCCGCGGCCGATTGATCGGAGCGGACGCGTACATAGCTGTTGCGGACAATAGGTCTTTCCGTCGCCGGCCTAGACGATAACATTATATTACATAGTACATCGTAACAATATAATGCATTGTAATATAATACTGCGTTTTGCGTACATGACGGGCGAACGTGCGAGGATTAATTTGGATTTTCTCCGGCGGTTCCGATATTTCGTCGATATTCTAGTTGTGAAACAATTATGACGTTAAACCGTTCCGAATTTAAAGGATTAGCCGTATATCCCGCGTAGTCGCGGGCGCACTGAATGAAAAAAAAAAAAAAAGGAAAAAAAAACAGTAGAGTCTGTAACGACTTACTTACTGTAGCGTTTATAATACACGGCACTACACAATAATGATATTTTAAACAGATTTTCCGATTAGATCAATATATTTTTATGCATATCCGCTATGTCAATAAACGACTGGATTTACTTTTAGTTTTTATAACGGCGTTTAAGAAGGACTCTCCTAAACCGACGATAAAGATATTTTTTCCTTCAAATGAGATAATTCATTATTTCTGTAAGCTCACAAGCCGATGATAAACTATAGTCGTAAATGTCGATGTATTCAAATCGAGATTCGAACAATATAATAATAACATATTACCTGTATAGTTTAGAGCGATTTTCATTCATACATTGAAGACTATACTCAAATCATAAAACAAACATTTGGAAAATATATAACTGATTTAATATTACAAGAAAAAAAATGATAGGTATTCTAATTTGAAAAAACGTACTACACAGGGATATTTTTATATTATTGTGAAAAACCAATTTTAAAAATGGTTTTTAATAATAATATTATGTATTCAAAATTCTAAAAACGAGAATAATTTCAATGATCAAATAAAAATGGTATTTACATGATCAAAAATTAAATCACATTAAATGCGGGCGCGTGTGTGTGACGCGTGTTGCAGTAATCGAAAACTTTGCAATTATTATTTAAAAAAAAAAAAAGTAATGACTAAAAGATACTGAGCTAATTGTTACTAGTTTTTGTAACGAAGGTTATTATGGCTATACACTCAAGTCCAATAATACAAATAAACCACTAAACCACTCCTATACGGATCTATGAGATAGGATAATAATTCGCCTTTCGTCAAAAAAACATTTAAAATCTAAAGTACAAATTGTTATTTTCAATTTGGAAATACATTGTGGGTAGAATGATAAATAAATGAATATACGCCTTCAGATATTTTCCCAGTGCCAAAAAAATAACATTATAATATTATTACAAAATAATATATAATCGTATTAAACTAAGACAAAAATGAATAGTTTATAATCCGTCATCATTGTCATCGTAGCTGATGTTTAATAGGACGATTAAATGTCGTGCATTTTTTTAATAAAAAGTCTTATACTTACACGGCATAGTGGATATCTTGACTGAATATAATACAATAATTGAAAAACATTTTTTTTTTCCAATCAGTTAAGAACGAAATGATAAAATAAAGCACGTCAGATTACAGCAACGTGTTTTGTTGCGACTTTGGGTTATCTTCAAACTAATTTTCTACAATAACATCATTTTAATTACATAAACATTGAACACCCACTATAGGACTGGACTGAAAACGAGTATTAAAAACATTTATAATGTATTACTGCTATATGTCAAATTTATGTGTTAATTTAAGGATAATAAAACTTGAAAGGTTATATTATAATTTTTTTTTTTAAAAGTTCATCAAGTTGTTTATATTTTTTAACTAGGTGTTATTTTTTTGGATTTTATTTGAAAACAATTTGCTAATTCACTAAACATAGACTCAATACTAATTAAGCAATTGTGTTATATAAATAACAATCTAAGACCAAACACTCAAGAGGGAAGAGCGATCCGTCTATTACCAATTTCAATATGTTTTCCATATAGTAATATACATTTGCCTAATACTCCTTGTTTTGTAATAATACTTATTCGATTGTATAATGATATGATATTTGCTTTTTTGGAACCTATATAAACGTTATTATTATGGACGGATTTTTGATATCGTTATACTTTAATTAAGGTCGTACCGGCGGTTAAGATAACAAATTATATTTATTTATTTTATTGTTATGTTTTTTTTTTTTTTTTATTGTATTACATTCATAAAAACCAATTGTACTCTACAGTATGAAATACAACGATATTATAAACTAATGATGCACATTCTCATTGGAACTGTAACTATTATACTTATTACGATAACACTAAACATTAATTTGTAAGAAATATACAACGGCTCAAGTAACAAAGTTTTAATATTATTATTGTTATTATTATATGGACAACTATATAAGACCGAGGCTCTGTGTGCCATATCAATAAAGGTTTCGCTAGTAAAAAGTTTTTGAATATCGTCGTACCCAAATTATTCAGCTACATCGATTAACATAATTTAAATATTTGCATTATCTCGGAGAAAATCGTTGTTCTTAATTATAATTATTATTATTTTTTTTTTTTTTAATATATTCTATATAATCGTATGCCGAATTTTTTCAATGAAAACCAAATAAACCTTTTTCAAAAGTGTTCATTATAAATGAGGAGAATACTTTGCTGCCATTTAGACTAAATTCGTAGAAAATTACTATTATACTATTATACACTTCTTTAGAATTATTTTATGAAGTATTATTAACGTTTATTTTATTACGATCTTTATTATTTTTTTTTTGCATCAAGAAAGTTATTTAGTGTAAGATTCTGAGTAGAGCAATTTATTAGTTTGTTTTAAAATGATGTGTGTGGTGTGTTTTTTTTTTTTGTTTTTTTCTAAGAACACTACAACTACAATGTTTTAAATTATAAATTCATAGAAAAATACCATTTTATGCCATTGGATGTTTGTTCTAAAGCATTATTAACGTTTATCAATTATAAAATATAAATATATATATTTTTTGTGTTAAGATTACTATACAATTTTTAATTTTCAACGGATCAATATTTGAATTATGTGGGTT
>VUJU01001900.1:0-23385 GCA_009835225.1 Aphis craccivora
TTTTTTTTTTGTTTACAATAAAATATTTTACACTTTAACTAGAACTTAAATATTTTTAAAAAATCAACATAACAAATCGATCATTTATTACAACTGGATTATTTTGGTGTCGTAGTGTTTATTTAATTGTTTTAAAAACCATGAAATAAATTATTGTATTTAGTATAATATTGCTCTAGTTTCTAAACTATATACTTGGTAAATTTCTTGATACAAATATTTTGTATAATATATTGTGCTCAAATGGGGGTCACACATAAAACCCTCTTGCATTTTAAATTGTTTATTATAGGTATATGGTTGGTTGACGGAGCTGTCGTGTCAAGTACTTGGGTTGCAAGTTAAGTGTCATTTGCTTCTGGCTTACTATATTCACTTCAACTATTAGAAGGTGAAATACATGAAGACTGCAGAATGTTGACATGCTACGTCAATGGTGTAAAAAGAGTTAGATATGCCTACAATAATTGTAACGTATTTTTAGCGTTTATATTCTAACGGCGAGCAGACGGATATGGTGTATCAATAGTACATGCAGTATACTGCATTATTTTTTGGCGTGAAAGACTAATAAATCATTTCGAAATAACATTCCTTGTTTTTGGCATGAACATTTATTCAATAGTATAATTTGAATTTCAAAAATATATTGCTATTATAATAATACATAATAACTATATTTAATACCTAATAGTCATACGTCAGTGTAATTTTAGACCAATTAAAATCATAAAAATAATTTATGATAAATTAGAAAATACATTTATTTCATCACATTATTATTTTTACAAATTCTTTGTTTTTATAATAATTTATATAATTAAACAACATAATGTTCTAAAAAAAAAAAGTTTTTTAAGTGCGACCCCAATATTTTATATTGTTAATTCATATTTTAAGTTTTAATAATATATTTTAAGAATACAAAATGAAGAAATGGAATTATCCTTGGTGCAAACAAATAGGTAATTTATGCGATGATTTTTGCGCGGGTAAAGATTTAAAAATATATATATCCGCATGTCTAACAAAATCTAATAAAATAAAATTCTTGATAAAGTTTTAAAATTGTATGAAAAAATCATTAAAATAAAATCAGAACTACAGATTGTATTTTAAACATTTCTCAAAGAAAACCCACATTTATCGAAATATTGTGTTGAAACTAATATTCAACAATAAATATAATGTGATAATATACAATATTTTAAATGTATTTCAACAAAAACTTGCAAGTAATAAAAGATATAAATCACGTTGCTTTATTTTTAAATATAGCCGTTAAACATTACAAAAGATATTATATACAATACTAAGAGTCTAGATACCTACTAAAAATGCAAATACCTAGGGGACATCAAATATCATTTTGTTTTGTTCATTTTAGCGCAATAAATTGTGTTAGGTAAACATTTTAATTTAAAATATAATGTAGATTATCACTATATCTGTACAATTATTCCAAATACAATTTATATTAGAATATGTTCTGTAGGTATATACAATGTTTAAAAAAGAATTTCTGTGCAAAATACAAAAACCATTTTAGGTTTCCTCCATCATACAAACTATACATTTTTATTATTAATAATAAAAGCGTTCAATTTATATGCATAGAGAACTATTTTGGTATAATAATTATACGAATTTTATTGCTTTTTTCTTAAGAAAATTTCACAAGAAACTACTAATAACGATGTAAGTAGGTACCTAATAAATTAATTTAAAATATATTATTGTTGAAGCTATCATTGAACTCGAGAGTTTGAGTATTTACATGAAATTACAATAACCTATTAATATTACATTAAGAAATATAAATTTATACAGTTTTGAGTTTTCTTAATTGTGTGTAATACAAAGTATATAATATTAGTGAAGCTATCATTGAGTTCATAAGTTTAAGCATTTGCATGAAATTACACTAATCTATTAATGTTATATTAATAAATATTAATTTATACAGTTTCGAAATTATTTAAGTTTGGTGTAATACAAAGTTTAATATACGTTTTACTCAATTACATTAAGAAAATAATTAAATTGCTAAAAATATTAAAAAAGTCATAATAAAAATAAAATAGAATAATAAAAATCATAATTGTATAAAAAACAACTATCTAATATTGCCTACCACATATAAACTAATAACAATTTTGATTATAAGCTCGTAAACTATGAATCATAAAAAATAGTAATGCTAGTAAAATAGAAAAATATGTAATTGTAAATTAAAACAATACTCATAAAGTTCATGTATTGTACTCAAAAACTACTCAAGTTTTTTTTTTTAGACATTTTGTATAATACATGAACTATCTGTTAAAAATAAATATGTATTAAAATCCACGTCCTTTTAACATCTAAAAGCAATTTATCATCATATCACAAAAACGGTTTGAAATAAAGTTCTGTTTGTTACCAACTTTGATCATAAATTCAGCTGGTTTCTGAAATTTTCTCTCACAAAAAAAGTGTTAAGTTAATTATTAATTATATTACGTTATAACCTATGATAGAGTTTGTTTTAAACAACTTATAACATATCAAGTTAATCAAATTAAATTTTTCATTTATAAATCCTTATTATATGATTTATTGGTATCTAGTAGCATCACTATAAATGATTTCAGAAATAAATGCCATAAAAACATCATACAAATAACTTGTATAGTTTTAAATAATATAAAAATATCTAAAAATTACATTCATTGTAATAATTTGATTTGTCGTACAATCAATTGTCATCTTATTGTATTCAGCATTTGTTTATCGAATTGATACTTTTGGTTCAATGATTAATTTCATTTATTTTCTCATATTTTAATAATATAATAATTCTAACTATAGGACACCGTCAAAACCAGTATTGGTGTACTAATTCTAAGACTCACGTTATCGTAAAATAACTGTTAAAATATTAAACTATTTTGATAGTTATTATAGATTATTTTAATGCTAAATAAATAATATTAACTCATATAATATACATTTATATATTTTATAAAACATTAATTTATTAAAACCATTTTCTAGGTACCTAAACAAAATGCAAAAGCCTAATTGACGGCTAACTTTCTGTATTATTTTCCTTTGACGTAAAATTAATGTATACTAATACATTTATGAAATATCAGACTGTAGATACTGAACAATTATATGACATTATAACTTTCATTTATACAGAAGAATAAGCATACTCAGGATATTGATTAAAATAATAACATTAATCATTTAAAACAGGGTATAAAAGAAAGAAACCAAATAATTATCTGTGAAAATACTATTTTAATTTTTTTTATCTGAATACTTAAATATTTTATTGTAACTAAAAAAATAGCTAAATTTGAGTGTTTTTTAATAATTGTACTGAATACCCAAATAGGTATATTAGTATGTTATCGTTTTTTTTTTTTTTTTATTATTTATAAATTCATAAATTCAGGTAAAACTATAATATTTAATATGTGACTGTATAAACAAAGTATATCTAATTTAATTAATATATTTGGACTCAAATTTAATACGATTATCTTGAAAACAGAAATTAAATTTAAAATCCCAGCATTATTAAATGTAATTGTATTAACCATTGGATATTTTATTTTTATAAAACTATTATAACGGTTTATTGAAAATGTCACTTATTTATTACTCGTTAGTTAATGTATAATACATTAATACGTCAAGAGACATAATAAATATATTTTACTAAATAAGTATGTACCTTATAAATTATTTTATGACAAACTGTTTTAATGGATAATACCTAAAGTTTTAATGAAACTATAAGTCTACCTTAGGACCCGGGGGCTATTTAAAGACTATATGCATTATTAATATTTGAACAGGCAATTTTAAAATCTAAGTGGAGTGATGAAAGTATTGGTTTTACAATATGTGTTTTTTTTTGTCTAAAGAAGCCGTATAAGTCACTAATATTATCAACCTCGAAAAAACTTTTTTCTAAATATATGAATATAATTTGCATAATTTGAATTTTCTTGGAATTTTTTTAAATAATCAAAAAATAAAAATTAAAAATATATTATATAAGAAAACTAGATTTTAACAAAATCAATTATGTTTTTTGGTTTCGTTAAAAGATAAATCATAGAACTTGAATTTTGAATCAATTTGTATTTAAAAGCATGATAACATTCGTATGAACTATTTATAGCCATTTCATATTTTGTTTTTAAGAAAAATAACTTAAAAATATAGTGCAAGAGGTTTCATTTAAATTTCCATGCAGTTATTAGAATGTATCACAAATACATATTTGTAATTTCTTACATAGGTATAAGTATTCAATTTTTAAATTTTCACAAAATTGCAAATTTTCTCAAATCATTTTGTATCTAAAAATGCTTTACATTTTTAATTTGTATACTTAAGGTTTAAAAATATATATCAAGTACAATGTTTTTCATAAATGTTCATTATATGAGTTAGTAAAAAATTTAAGCGTAACGCTTTATTAATTTTTTAGAAAAGTTTGAATTAAAAATATTGACGAAAATCCTCAAATCGTGTTTTATGTAAACATTTATACTGAGGATTTGTCTCAACCCAGAAACACTTTCCATCTTAAATAATGATTTATCATTGAATTAAAATTAAACATAACTCTTACGCATTTACCTACTCTATGAAGAAGTGCACTTGAAATAATACGTATATACTATATAACAAAATGGTTTTTACATTTTTCTAATTATACTAGGTATAATATAATATGGATCATCATATTATTACATAGAAAAATATTCCCGTTTACAAACGAGGTTAAAATATTTAAAAATATATAATATACATAATGATAATATTATATTAATTATATTTATATAATGATATTATGTAGTATACTATATTTTAACTCACAAGTAATGCTTTTTATAAATAGTTTTTGAAATTAAGAACCATGACTTATTTTTCACATAATTCTATATCAAAAAAGTTATTGATGGAAAAACAATTTAATGTGATTATGAGATTTAAATCATGAGCTCAATAATATATATATAAGCAATTTAATAGTTATAATTAATACCACTATATGTTTGCTCATTTGCTTGGATATCGTGTTACGTTATTACCAATTTCTGAACTAGTGAAAATTTTGTTCAATAATATTCAATTACAACAATGATTAGTCCGGATTTTGTACATGATTTTTAACAATATAATAATCTGATTCACCATTAATTATTATAAATACCAAAATGATTAAAAATGTTAACAAGTCAGGAAAGCTATACACGTATATAATGTACAAAAAATCTGAATCATATCAACAGTTAAATTTAAAATGGAAAACATAAAATATTTCACTGAAACGGAAGTTGATTACTTCATCAACAATAAAAAAAAAAAAAAACATTGGACTGAAATAAAACCATTCCAAAAATACTTAACAGTTTTTCGAAGATGGTATCCATGATCATTCTTACGTACAGAATATGTATATGTCACAATAGTTTATCTTTTTTTTTTTGCTAAATAGTATATTATTATAAAATAATTACAATGCTATTTAACAAAAATCTGAATAAAATTATTATTGAGACGTGATTTATAAAATATTTTACTGTCGTTTAAATTGTACACTTTGCGTGAGTCAAAAAAAGTAAATATTTAAAAAAAAAAATTCGAAACATTTAGTCCAACAACATTCCATTTTATTTATTTAAATCAAACGTCTTCTATATGTAGCTATCATAAAACTAATTTAAACTTATGGCAATTTGCTGTGCCAGTAAGCCTAACAAAAATGTATATAAAAATATTTATAAATGTTACAGACTACAATAAACTCATGTTTAAACTCTTTATTAATATTGGTTACCTGAAGCTTAAAATATTTCAATTGCTTATTGACACGTCATATTAGTTTATTAGTATTATTCATAATAACTTTTTAGTGTTATGGTTTAATAATATTTTTATTTATACTAAATTTTAACTTTTACTAAATACAAGCTTGCTTCTAATTTTTTAGTAAGTTTTGTTAAATTAGTAAGTTCCAAATAATAACAACAGACAATCGCGAATTATTCATTATAATTTTCAAACACAAAGGTTATATTTTTCATTAAATGTATTATAGAGTTGTGTGGCTTATAAATAACTAAGCATTTTATTACTTGGCTTGATTTTAAACGAAATAATGCACTGTATGATATAAAAAAACTGACAAAAACTAAAATTATTTTACTGGATATATAATAATATGTACATTATTCATATCAACTAAACAATGTTCATATTTTTTGACAGACAATAAAAAATAAACTTTTAATTTTTATATTAAACCACATATTATGTGAAAAATGTAAACTCTAGCCACATAAATATTTCTTTAATTTTATTCAAATATCAATTAAAAAAAAAATATATATATATATGTAAATGCAATATATATTTTATACACCAGTAATCAAATTTAATATATTAGTTAGAGATAAAAACAATATTTGTATCAATTAAACTTCAATGTATCTTATAGTTTTAACTTGCAATGAAATAACTGATTATGATAATTGGAGGGAAATCACTGAGAATGGATCTCATAAGTGTTTATTTTACGTATTTAAAACATTGTCATTTTACATTTTTATATGATAAATAATAATTGTTACGTATATCTACTTCACCAGTTGCACTTGAGTCATCTATGTGATTATTTTTTTTCTTTCTTTATGTATTGTTTAGATAGTATTTCAAAGAAGAGATGAGAATAGATCAAACACACTATATATAGTTTGCCATAAAATCGTATGAAAAATATAAAGAAAAGTTTCTATAGTGTAACTCTAATGTCGTATAACGAAGCGCCTACGTATATGTAGTTATTTCGTGACATACAAAGATGTTTGGCAATGATCCGTAAATAAACATACCGATTGAAAATATTGAAATATTATTGAATGAATATTTGACAGCTTGGCAAAATTCCAAAAATTATAATATACACTGTAGTCGGTCGGTACAATTTTATAAAAAATAAAAACCACATAAGTACTAGTTTCGTACATAAGCTAGTGATCATGAAAAAGTTAAATATATAAATTCAAAAACAAGTAGATAAATTGTAGCAACTTATTTTTTTTTTTAGATGGATTTTTTATTAGTCTTTAATTTTATATAAATTCAGTATAACGAATTTGAGAATATTATATAAAATAATATTATATTTTATTATTGATGACACATTATTAATGGATATTGTTAGTTTAGATTAATTTTTATCATTTTTTGAACATGCCTTTAAACAAAATTTAATTCAATAGTTTCTAAAGGTATATCTAGAGATATAGTCTCTAAATACTTGGTCACTTTTCTAAATATCTTTATAGTTAAGAAGAAGAATATAATAGTAATTAGTACATCATATTGAGGAGAATCAAATCTATTGAATCATAAAACATAATATATTCTAATAATATTAATTTTATAGTTATGTATGAGTTAGCTAATCTTCATTTACATTTTAGGTTTTTAATGAACGGTCATCACTGATTTGGAGAATACATTTAAGTGTGAGAAAATAATTAAAAGAACATTTTAAATAGTATTGTAAAATGATTAGGTATTGAATATCTAACTAAAAGTGCACGATTAAAATACTATAAAGACCTAGTAACTACCTATTTATATTATATAACCTACATTTATTTAGATATTTGCATAATTACAATTTACTATAATAAATGTACTTTCATTACATTACTTTTAATTTAGTATATAGGTATTTTATTTAACTATTACAGATGTCTATATTAAATACCGACTTATATTATGCACAAATATACAATCTGGCATATGAATATTTTTAAAATCAAATTAAAGCTACGAGGTATTTAACCATGTTGACAATAATACATAAGAAATCAATTTATAAATGTGTTAAGTTCTTAGAATTTTCAATATGAAACAAATTGATTTTGATTTGATTAAACTTTAAACAATGTACATAATTAAAAAAATAATAATTTTAAATGATTTGAATCTCATTAAGATTTCATAATTTAATTATTTTAATTTGTAGTTTGATTATTTTCAATCGATCAGCTTATTTGTCATTCTTAATTTAAATTGGCCAACAATTTAAGAATTTAAATTAGTTAATTAAAATTTGTAATAGTTTATGTACGTTTATTTATTCACCTTATAATAAAATACACAATATATTTGAATGATAAATAATTATTAGTAACTGCTCGTTAGATATATACTCGTCATTTTTCTATACATCTACAATAAAATCTTAATCAAAAGTCTTACTATACTTTTACGATTAAACGCAACATATTTATTATTTTTAAAACTGAAATTAAACTATTTTATGTGTATGTATTTTTTTAGTATAGTATTAATTAATAAAAAATTATAATTACTAATAGGTTATTATACAATTTAAATAGTAAAATAAAATTAACTATATTGATTATAAATTATTAAGCATAATATGATTACTGATTATATTATAATTGAAAAAATTACCATTATTTGAATAATCTTACTCTCAATATTTTTATTTGAATACAAAAAAAGTTTTTGACATACCTACATTTTAAGATAAAAATAATTTATTTAAATTATTTTATGCATCAAATTCAATAACGAAGCTACAAAGCTACAATCATTGTAAATTATATGTATCTTTCTATATAATAATATACTTCTACGTTTATCATATTAAAATAAATATAACATTTTATTTGTCGTGAACTTGTATTATGATGTCATAGGTATGTATGTAACTCATTTTCTTGTTTTTTATGTTTTTTATTTATCAATCTTAATCTTTTGATTCAATTATTTGCTCTTTTGAAGACAGAATGGTAAATACAAGATAACTTAATCACGTTGACAAAGGTTTACAGCAGTGTGCAATTAATTAATAATTTTCAATCGTACAGTGTGATTTAATGAGTTTTATATTCACTTTTTTAATCTAAAAAATGTGTAATAATATACCATGTTTACGATGTCTTTAGTGTGTACCTATCAAAATATATAGATATTCTTAATTTATTAATAATTATTTATATGTTTTATTTTAAAGATAATAATCATTAATATTGTGTATTACATTAATCTAGGGGTTTCCGATTATTTTAAATATTAAACAAAACTATAATCGACATGTATTATTGAATTAGTTTAATAATATAAAAATGTATTCAGTGTACATTATTAATTTTTTACACATTTTAATTAATTCACAAGTGTCAAGAAAATTAATATGATTTCATTTTTACATATTAATAACGTTAATCTAGTGAAATATATTATAAAATTTGCTTTCTATTATGTTTAGACCAGTGATCTGCATGAGTGTAGAGTTTTATTATTATTTAATTTAAATGTCTCAAAAACTGAAATTGTAAAAAAAAATCTAATAAATACTGCATTATGTCAAGGGGTTAGTCTTTCATTAATTTTTGACATAAACATCTAGACTAGTTTACCGTCGTGATAACTTGAAAGTATTTTTTTTTTTTTTAATTTACTTCTTATTTATAAATTTAATTATTTATACTGAAAACGCATTTCAAAATCAGTGTATATTAAAAATATAATATGTTATTATATATTTTGTGGACTACTATATTATATAATTTAAGTTTTAAGTGGTTAACAACAAGTAACTATATATATATATATATATATATTATACATATGTATGTATACACTATTCATGTACAAGGAAACAACTAATATAGGCACATCTAAGCATTAGGTACAGTCTATTGTAAATTAAAATTCGAATTTAATGGTAGACATTTTGTATAGATTAGTATGGAAAAATCATCATTTACACATATTTATTTTATTTGCAACCGAGATAATTAAGGTGATACTGAACTAGGGATATACTGTATTTAGTTATGCACCTAAATCTCTTAAGTCTATATCATAATTTATGTTAGAGTTTAATACTAGGAGTTATATTTTATACAGTAAATTAAAAACAATATCATAATAAAATATATTGGAACGTTTTTATCTATTGAATAGACTGTATATTAGTATACCTAATATTTGAACAGTGCTTTCAGATATATGCTCGAAAAGTACACTTACTATACTTCCATAATTATATATTTATTAATTTTGTAAAATGCATGCCTCCTTAAGGTACGTTTTTCCTGTAACGTCAGTCAGTTGAATCGCACGTCATTTAGGCGCTACAGAATAAACACGCCTTAATTTGACAGAAGCATTTGACAGATGTAGCTCAAACAACATTTACGATTACTATAGAATATGTAATTATGTGAACAGAAATTGAAATAAATGAATAGCCGATAAGGTTTCAATGCTTTACAATTGATATATTTTGATATATTTTCTGCGATATGGTACACTTGTTATAAACGTACGATTATCGTAAAAACACCCTCCGTTAGCATTCAACAAACACCGAAACGACAATAATATCCGGAGCCGCTTTTAATTGTTATGGAGAAGTCGTGTATAAAAGAATCGTGTACCACACAAAAGACCCTAAATCGTAGTTATAACGGACAAAAGGATTTATATTGGACCGTGGTCGGTTTCGGGTTCGACACTCTCGACGAAACCGCAGCATGTAAGCCAATAACCACGATATACGGAGGTACAAAACTTGTGTGTTGGCAGAAGAGAGGGGAGGAGGCCAATGGTGATGGGAAATCGAATACGGTCGATTAAAATAATATTTCGAATAATATTTACAAGGCCAGTGCTAGCGTATACGATAAGGGAGGTCGGAAAATTCGACACACCTGTTGAATGAACGGGATTTGATAACGGTTTCGCGAAGGGGCAACGTCCGCCGTACAGCGTAATACGCGTATTATAACGAGATCAATTATAAGTGTATAAACAATATTACAATGCGCACCAATCGCATTACTCACCTCTTATGGTGTCGTCGTGTGTCTTTACGATGGAGTAATACGCGACGTAGTTGTTATCACGTAGTCGGCGGCGTGGCGCCAGACGCGGGTGGCACGTGGAACGGTGTGAGAAAAAATACGAAATAAATTGTTAATCGAATTGACGTAAAAAAAAATTAATTAAAAATATTAAGCCCCGGACGGGTTCGAACGGTGACGGGATCCCGAGATCTGCCCGCGCTTGTCTATGTCGATTTCCGTACACACGTTTAGAATTTTCGGTTTTTCGTCGTCCTCCTCGTACGGGGCGGGTGGTCCGCGTGTGCTTGCGATATGTTTTCCCGCGAAACCGACGCGGCGTGACGACGCCAACACCCGAACTACTGACGGCAACGTTCGGTGGCCAACACGCGGGTTTCGGCGGCGGTGGTGGCGTCGTCGGCGGACGACAGCACAGAGAAACAGCGTGTGAGTGGGCGAAAGAGAGAGAGAGAGACTGAGACCGACTGAGACGGAAAACGCTCGCGCGCGCGCCTATAACGCCGACCACCGACATGGCATGAATCACCTGCAGACGAGTCGAACGCGGTCGGAGCGTACGGTCGTCGAAATCACTGGACGACGAAATCATAACAATGTAAAATATAATCAAATATTATTCGTGAGTGTGAATAGTATTTTTTAGTTTTTCTATTATTTTTTTTTTTCCTGAAGTCTCCGAACGGTATTATGAGATCGAGACCGTTTAAGTCGATGCATATACTGGCTTACGAACGACCACATCGAGTTCCGTATTATCGGTTAGGCCTGAAGACTAGTAGATCCAATAATATTACGTATCTATGCGAAAAATTCTTCTACGATATATAATCGTACTTCACAATATTTTGTTCTGTTATAAATCAAAACCGATTTCAATGAGGGACATTGAAAAAAAAAATGTGTGTGTGTGTGTGTGTATGTGTGTGTGTGTGGTGTGTATATAAATTATGTGTCAATTCAATTAAATCAACTAAATACATTTCTAAAAAAATCTTTTTAAAAAAAAAAATAGTAAAATTAGTTCGGTGACAATATGACTTTGGTATTTCTTCACTGACTTAATTGTTTCTAATCGTAACTAAATAAATAATGCTCCAAAACCACTGAATTTAAAATTGGCAGCAAAATAACTTCTATCCTCAAAAATTATTTTTTAATTGTTAAGTATTTTTTGTCTCATATTCAAAAATATTAATATCAATATAAAATTCAAACTGCTAATTATTTACAAAATTCTTCTTAAATATAATAATATGTAGACTCATGATATACAGTACACAAATACAGTAACACAAATATAATCCAAACGTTACAAAACTTAGATCTTCGAAGACTTTCCAATGAACACCATGCCTCAAATCTTTTTATATGAAAACTATTAATGAAGAAGTGCAATTCTTTTACTCGCTCTTTCACAAGTGACTTTGATCTCATCAAAATCCTTTTATCACCGACCTTTTTACTCTAACATTCCTAGGAAATTCTAAACGCAGGATAAAAAGGAAGTGGCGTAATGACTTTCTGAAATCACCAACTTAAATACAGACATAATATATTAATACAATTTTTCTAACTTTACAACATATTATTTGTAGAAAAATGAGAATCATTATATAAAAAATATAATTATACAAGCTAAATTTCGTCAATGGGAGGATTCTTACACAACATTTCATACAATAGTATTACTCTTACGCATAAACTAGTTATATAGATTATTTATTTCTAATAAAAACGAAAAAAAATTAATATTTTTCTCTGATCGATTGTCATGTGTATTATTCACCCGTCGAACGGTTAAATAAAACGTGTATAATATTAAGTGTACGTATGTTATATCATTTTTAAATCTTAATCTTAATATCTGTGTTTATCATGCACAGTGTAGAGTTATAGAGTTATTGATGTGATTAAACTATCACATTCTCGCGGTCGATGTATATTTGTAGAATACGGTCGTATGATAATAAAAAAAAAATTACGTACCTATATAATACATTTATAGGTTAAACTTGTGTGGAATAAAATTATTCTTTTTATTTTTTTCGTAAATCACCTCTATTATTGGCAATAACAAAAGTTCAATTTGTTTTGTGCCACTTAAAAACGCATTATTTTCAAAACGAATAAAATATTCGAGTCGATGAAAATGAATTTATGACATTTGTTTTCACTAGCGTGATTACTATTTGATGTTTTACCCAAGAATATAATACGTTTTGAATTGGTTGTGCCAAAACTATATGATTTCCTCGTTCAGTAAAATCGATCAAAGCAGTTGTCGCATAATAAAATGATTGTTTATACATTGAATTTTTTTTACTAGATAATTTTTGAATTTTCAAGTATCAACGTGCAAAATCTTATTTTTTAAGTAGTACTTATTTGATATGTTGACGATTTGCAATTATATATTCTGCTTAAAAAACATTTGGTTGTAATTAATAATGCCTTTATAACCAGTACTCGCTGTTTTATTCAAATATGATTTATATTTTTAATTTTATGATTATTTTCACTAATGTATTATTGATGCCAAAATGGTTTTCGGTATACCTAACTGAAACATGTAAATCAATAACTACAAAACAAAAACTCATACTATACATTATATTTATAAACTTATATGAATATTAACCGATTAAAAGAAAAATCATATTGAATTACGATAGTCGTATGCAACCGTTGATCTAGAAAATAAATTAATAAATAGAAAATTGAAATTCATAAGTCACAAATTGTTACGTATTTTTAGCCCAACCAATTTAAATCAGTTGTATAATTAATAATCCAATAAATCAATTATGTCTAATGTTTAAGTAATTTTATTATCACTAATCTATCTTAATATTATTATACTGAATTATATAATTAAAAATATAGTAGGTATAAAATATAAAAAAAACTGTTCATGTTTCAGAATTGAAAATGTAAAAAAACCGTAATCCAACATTTTTTTTAAATTAAAAACGATCAATATTATGTATCAGTTATTTTATCTTTAACGAGATATTAATCATTTATCGATTTCGTATTAATAATAATATTACTTGTTGTTTTTCATAGAAAAACAAATCTCTACATAGGAACTTTTTAAGTAAGTCTTACTAAGCTAGCGAACTGGATTTTCATTAAATTAAATCCCACTCGTATTAAGTTCTAAGTTATCTCAATAAATCTGACATGCTTGTTGGAATCTCATTCCATACATTCTATAGGTACCAGATTAAATTGACTCAGGATAATCATGTTTGTATACTACCTAGTACCTATCTGTACATTATTATTTTAACTACCAGCTAGTTATAAAGTAGCCACTAATGTCAGATCGAAAATGATGAGTATATTATCTATGGTAATAAAAATTACTTTCAAACAAAATAAATTTAAAAATTATATAGAAAAAAGGTAGAAAAGCCAAAGGAAATACTTGTCGATCATATTTAGCTAACGGAGTTAAATATCACATTAAAAGCACACAAAACCTACAATTGGATTTGAATTATGGTATAATGAAGTTTAGTAGGTATAGGTGTGGTAGCACAGAGGAAATTATAATTGGTTTATTTTCTGAGTATTGATATATAATTCTTCAATTAGATAATCTAATTTAAATAATTATAAATTATAATTGTAATATACTATATGAATCACTTTCAAAAAAATTATGTTTTATAAAAATAAATAATGGAAATGAGCTGTAATAGTTCGCACAAGAGGCTCTTAAATAATAATAGTAAAAAAAAAATTTTAATTTAAGTATTTAAGTGTTCAAAATTTGATATTGTAAGTTAAAGTCTAAAGTCTAATGACATATTATTTGAACATAATAGTTTATACAATTTGAGAATATCAGTTTATATATCTTAAATATGTATAATAACCTCTTAATATTTCTTAAGTTTTTTTTAAATCTATTTTCTTTTTTTAAATTAATTATTTGATAACTAATTAATGTACCATTAAAAATGTATTCTTCATTTATTCATCAAATATAGGATCAAATCTATTATCACATACTTTCAATATATTTATTATTAATTTTACTATTGGTTTAATTTTTATAGTTATACGGTAAAAAGCAAAAAATCGTTTTTACAACGGTATAAGATGACTTACCAAAAAAAAAAAAAAAAAAAATGCGACATCGGATTATTTTACGTATATTATTCACTCAAGTGGCTTACCTAGAATAGGGGCTTATCCATCATGTACGGAATATTTATTTTTTAATGTTCGATTTTTTACAAATCAAAATATAAGTACCTACCTGACTACCTAAGTAATACCATGCCCGATACTGTCTAAAAGTATATTTATTTAATCTTTAGATTATATATTTTAAAATAGTCAATATTATCATACCATAATATATTTTTATATTACAAATATTACTCAGTGAACTATAGATAATTTTATATTTTTAACAACACTTTAATAATAATAAGTTTCCATACTTATCGTCAGGACTGACGTTAGGAGTATTGCAGTCTTTCATCCCCTCCATTGTCAATATGACTAGGTTTTCCAGGTGTGTTAGACATATTGTCATCTATATCATTAGTTTAACCACTCTTAGCATCCGATTTCGAAGTAGTTATGTCATTATTACTTTTGAGATATTTGTAATTGAGCCCGGCCAACTCTATTCAACTACGCCGTATGCAAAAGCACAAGTGACTACTGTATGCATATTATAGCGTATTCAATCGAAAATACATTTATATAACTACAAAACGTCATCGTCATTTTCGTTAATAGGATTTCAAAGACTAAATAAATCTATAAAATGTGATGATGTGTATTACACTCTTATCACGATATACGTATAATATGCTTAAAATTCCTTTTCGTTCTTCATGTCGTATAGCAATAAAAAAATCATTTTTTTATTTTTCTTCTTAAAATACTTTAGAGCTCAGAAGATACTTTATGGTATCAGACTTTAAAGCTTTAACCTATATAAGCGAAACCTGGATAGTCCAGTTCTATACTGCACATCATTCTAAATGCTATACATAGTATAAGTCAGTAGTCACTAATCCGGGCTACTAACAAATGGGACTACTAACGGTAGTACTAATTAGTTGTTTTCCATTACATTTAACAAATTTTCATATTGTTCCAACCCCCGGCACCTCAAAAAAAAAGTTCTAACTAAATCCAATTTTTGATTTATAATCACCTACTAAGTTGAAAATCTAAACATTTTTACTAAAAGAGGTGTACCTATTCAAAAAAAAAAAAAAACAAACATATATAATTTAAAATTCAATACATTCATGCTTCGATCTAAATCTAAGAAGTAATTATAACAAAAATAATTCATGGGTAATGACAGATTTATTGATTTATTGATTTATTGTGATAACTAATAAGTTGACATAATAATGCAACTTCTCTCATTATCCAGTGTTCCTGTTGTTTAATTGTTGGTATTGATAAGGCAATAACAAAGTTAGTTGAATGCCCCGTAGTAGATAATGTACCTTTTCTCTCAGTCGTTTTGTACATCGGACACAAATAAACAGTGTCAAATTTTAAACGTTCTTTTTTTATTGGTATCATAATATGAATGATCGGCATTCTATAATAAAGTTGTTTTGACTTTGATTCTTTGAGACTTTATTTTTTATTACTTCACCCTCCACCTAGCTCCATTCAAAAGTAGTTCATAACATAAACACAATTATCTGGAGCTGAATTCACTATCATTTTTCTGTCCATTATTATGAAACATAATTTTATAGGTACATAAAATTCAATTGTAAAACCATTAGGTACTACCATTATTTAAAAAAACAGAATTTGAAAAACTATACTATTAATCCACAATATAATGACTAGGTAATGAGTTTCATAATTTATAAAATATTTAATAACTTTTAAATTTGAATATGCCATTAATTAATCATAATCTAATATATATTTTATATTCCTTATTTACTTAAACCTAGTTTACTGTATTACCAAATAGTAACGTGTTATTGTCTACCGTCCGCTTGTCTAGTAATGAATTTATTTATAAATGGATAAATCGTAATCGTAAATACATAAATATTATCAATAGATAATTGGTGAACCAGTCACGACTATTGCAATCACAAAGGAGATGGTATGATTAAAAACATTGTTTTTAAACCAAAACCAGCAAGTATCTTCAATTAAAGGTCTATTGGATAATACATATTTCAACAACAAACACCATTATAGGATGTAATATTTGTTTGTAAAATTAGTGTTACGTTCTTAAGAGAGATTTTTGATTGAAGAAGTGGGATTAGTTTGTGAAGTCTGAGCCCTAAAGTCAAACAATGTTCTTTTTGGTTAAATGTGGTTTGCCTGGTTAATCTTCTGCCAAAGAGGAGACCTATGTATTTAACAGTATTATCCTTGAAGATTATTATTTAGTCATTTAGGTGAACAGAAAGAATATTTTAAGGATTGAGATTAAAAGTGATATGGATGGATTTACTTTTGTTGGTTTTAATTTTCCATAAATTGAAACATTTTTGTAGTCAAGTTTGGTAGTCTTGGAGGTTGTTTGTAATAGCTATTATTTCGCTATTATGTCGGATTTAGATGAAGTTATGGCTATATCATCGGCAAAAATGATTAAATCTTACAACTAAATTAAAGAATTTAATGAAACTTATAAAAATTTACAGAAATGTAACAATAGATTATTAAATACATATATTCTTTTTTATTTATCTGTTAGATTTTTTTATAGTAAAATAAATTAATAAAAGTTTCAAAAAACGTTCAATCTTTTGTTTGAACGCTTCATCTATAATTAATTCATATGAGTACTATTGATTATTTTTTCTTTTAGCCATAGTTTTCGAGGTATTTGAACATTTCTCAAAAAAATAGTAGGTACCTATAATTATATCGACATTGAGATTGATTTATTCTAATTTAATATATTATCATTACCTATATTAATAACATTAAATATACATGACTATATTTTTATAGAGTTTTTAACAACATGTTATTATTTAAAAAAAAAAACACTTTTTAATTTTTAATGAGTAACTTGAAAAACAATAATGTATAGTATAATATAATAGTATTTGTTTATGTATTAGGTTCATTGCTAAATACCTAAATTTATGATCATTAATTATTTTTATGAAAAACTTGAAAAACTTCCTATTATATAGGTAGTAACACAATAATGAACTATACTACTCAGGGATGTTTTTTCTTTTTTTTTTTTTTGAGAACGATAATTTATCATCCTGTACATTTATATTCTTCATAATACACCGTACTATCTTTAGCCTATAGGTTATAACAACGAGTATTCGAGTTTCTAAAATCTAGTATCTGTATAAATATAACATTATGTTTATATTATTCATTTAAAGGTATGGAAAAATATTTAATTATAAACTAAAAATAATATATTTAAATTGTCCAATATATATGAAATATGGTTAGATTATCGATGTAATAACATTTCACAAATAATGTTCAGAATTTTTACATAAAAACAATCTACATATTCATATAATTTCTGTTTTATAGGTAGGTATATATACAATTTAATTCCTATTTTCCTTGGTCATGTGCCCATGTCATCACGCGTAAACGGCTTGACCGATTTCTCTAATTCTATTTTTGTTGTTTTGTTTATTGTCAGGATAAGGTTCTTATGGAAGAAAACAATTAAGAAAGTTGAGCGGAAAATAAGTAATTAATTAAAATGAAGGTGTAAATTGTATATTTATATACATATTTTAAGGCAGGCTTCCCGTGGGTTTCCAGGGTAACCTAATAGTTAATTTATCATTTCTTAGTACTCTATATTTTTAGAATAATATATTTTTTTAATTATATCGATTAGAATTCAATATTCTTAGTTAAGACAGGATAACGTCCGACGGGTCAACTAGTGCTTACGAAATATTTAAAAACTAATTGAATAAAAATAATATGCGATAGTAACACAAATACAGTTGTTAAATTATATACTTTATAGATTGAACAGAAATTAAAAATAAATTTTAATGGTTTTATAATGATGTGGGGTATTTTTATCAGAAAAATGTTTATAACATTCCTACAATATGTTCCACAGTAAAATCTAGGGATAAAATCATGGCTCCGTCATTCCTATTAATCAACGCATTGCTATATTACATTTATAATGATTGGATAATTCATTTATAAAAACAAACTCTAGGACAGTAAAATTAAATTAAAGAGTTTCAGGAACACGTTTATGTATTGGTTATAAAACATTGATTGTAATTTAAAAATGTATTTTTTTCATTTTTTTTTTTTTTTAATAAGCTTTAAAATAAAAAAAAATTATTAAAACAGCATAAATAAAAATAAATAACTTAAACATCGATTATCTTACAAAATCTTGAATATATCAAAGAAGTAAAATCTTGATGGGCATTAGCTTTTTTAAATTTAATTATTATTTTTATTATAAAAGTACTTGGAATATTAAGATTCACTTTACATTATATTTTTAAATGCATATTAAAATATACACTAAACCAAATTGTGAATCTTTAAAGTTAAATTCATGTTTGTTTTTAATCAATACAAAAACTGTAATTTTTAAATTTATATTATTTCGTTTAAATAAAAAATAATTTTCTTACAACATTTCAACTTAAATTTTTTTGCCAACATAAAATCATAAAGTATAGGCTACCTACAATATATGTATTAATAAATCTTTTTTTTTTTAATATAAAGGTGAAACAGATATTATATTGATTGGTTGCCAAAAATTTAAACCTTAAATAAAAACAATAGTGTTCTTTATTTTATATAAAAAATCTCATTAGGTATTAGTAACAAAGTTTAATAATCAGACAGTTGAAATAAATTAGAATAAGAGAGCAATAAAAAATATTAAATTGTACAAACTATGATAACATTTTGGGGAAAAAATGATAACATGTTCAGATCATAGAACTAGGAATATCTATATTTAATCATTGTACATATTATAATAATATATTTTTTTTTATACAATGTATGATAAAATTATAAATTTGGCAATATTTTATTTCCTCAAATATTTCAAATAAATTATTATTTGTAAACAGGTTTAATAGTATTATAAAATAACATTTATTTGTTAATAAAAATCCCTTTTATCTATAATATGTTAAAGTTTTCCGTTGAACTCATTGTTACCCGATTTGTTATTTTTAATAAGCTACAAAAAAAACACAAAAGATAAGATATTTAATTCGATTATATAAATAAAACCTTTTTAAATACCCATCATTACATAGGTACTTTAAATTGTATAGACCTCAATCATTGATTTTTATTTCTTATAGTACTGCTCAATTAATTGCTATTATGTATCGCTTTGTATAGCTCTTAAACAATATGTTTTTAGTTCCTTGGAATCTGAAGCAACGTTTGATTTACTTTTTCAGAAAAAAAAATATACTATAATTTCCGCTGAATTTAGAATATTACACTATGTTTTTAATTTATTTTGATGTGACTTATTGTTGTCTTATTATAAGAAGGAAAAATGCTCGTTTTTTATATTTTCTTTTGGATTACAATATATTCTTATAAATTATAATACAAGAACTTGTAAAGAAGAATATAAATGGTAAACCAACGGTTATATTTTCTGGGTAATATACCATAAATTATGTGATAATATTAGAATAGTTAGTATATTATACTACTATAATTAATTTGTATAACATGTCAAAGTGGAGTACGTTTTTTTACAAGGATTGATAGATTACACCGTGAATGGTGAATTGCAATAGCCATAATATTGGAAGTGTTTTTTATTATTTTTTTTTAAAAGGTGCCTTGTATACTTAGGTTTCTGATTATTTCTTAACAAGTTAGTTCAGTGCTTTTGAATTAATATTCAGTTTTCAAATTATTTTCAGTGATTTTATTTCAGGTTAATTTTTAGTAACCATTTAATAATGCAGGAAATCCTCGTGATATTTCATAATGTTTCCAATTAAAGTGTTTGATGTAATAATTATTATTTTTTCGTCAAAAATAAATTTATTGTTATTTGTTCAATTTATAGGATGATATATTTATAAAGTCTTGTAAATCTATAGGTTTTTTTATAATATTTGCATTAATGATAATAACACTTCTTAGACATAAGTTTTCGTCATAGAAATACTAATGAAGAATTTACAAATTAAATAACTATTAAACTGAATAGGTATCTATTATTATACGGGTTACATACTACGAAGGGGCTAGGTCTTAGATGCCTATAGACATTTTTCATTTATAAATTTTATATTTTATAACAGTGATATTCTTTAAAACTTTTCGATCATCATTGTAGCAATTAAATATATTTTGTTCAACTAATCCATTATACTTGGTTGAGTATAAATATCACGTAAATATAATACGTCTAGAATGATTTATATTGTTTAAAAAAATAAGATATATTTCATTTTTCAAAATACTGTTTAAAATATTATTGCAATCTACAATAGTGTTTTATCATTAACTTATAATGCCGTGATATACCGAATAAAAGTCAATTCAACTAATTCAACTACAAAATAAGATTTTTTTTTTAAATGTTTATTATTATGACTGAATACTTTAGTTTTTTAATTGAATTCCATTCCATTATACAATATCGTGTTTGGTATTACAGGACATACCCAATTACCTACTGATCGGAGACTGTTTCTACCACGACCCACACCACGTCCATCCGTAGATTGGCATCCGACCATGTCGCCAACCGATCGATCTGTTCTTTAAGTGACACAGTCGCGATATAATGATCATTGTCCTTTTCAATCGAACACCTATTGTTTTTGTTATTGGCTTTAATCATCTTAACCATCCATTTCCTGGTTTCGTGGACCCTCGCCGTTGTTCATGTCGTGTTACTACGTTATATAATATAAGTTATAATAAATATTAAAAATAATGTCTATATATTAATACATAGAGTATTACAATTACAACGCTCATAGTACCATATCAACAATTATATACAATTGATCAGTAAAATATGAGTACAGGGGTGTATGTGAAATAACGTAATGGTTACAATATTATTATTACAATGACAAAGGAGTTTAGAAAGTTGTTTAAATGATAGCCATATAAAACCGTGCAAGAATCGATATTCATCCAGGAAAACATGGGAGAAAATAGAATTTAATGCATACTATAATAGCATCACTATTCACTATATCATCATCTTGGTGTATTCGCCCGACAAAAATAAATTATTATTGGTAAAAGTAAAAATAACAATGAACCAGATCAAATGAATACTATAATTTATGAAAGGGTGTATAATTTATATCGATACAGCCAATTTTGTATCGATAACATTGGCTATAGATTCCAAGGGTTACTATTCATACTACAAACCTATCAATTTCTCAACACCTTGAGTTCAATAAACTACCTATATAAATATTTAATATCTAAAATGATTAACTTTAAAAGTATCTGTAGTTGATTTGTTAAATAACGTACTGACCCATATCATGTAATCGTTATTATTATGTAAGAACATAATAAATATCTTCAACATGAAATTTTTAATTTCATTTTAAGAACTCTTATGAATAATTCATTTGAAAGATAGAGTAATAAAAAAACATTTACATTGCTTTAACGCAAGACTGAGATTTTATGGATAATATCAATTTTTATCTTTCAAATAGGTAATTTATAAAATATACAAATCTAGGTATATATCAAATATGCGCCAAATATGTTTTTGAAAAATTCTGAATACCTGTTAATTATAATAATAATATATTTTTGCAAACAAACAAAAACGTAGTTTTCATAAATATAACATTATACCTTTTTCTCACACCCTACATAAGCAGAAAGTCGTGTTGGAAGTGAGAGATATTATCTGTTTATAATAGTTTAGAACAGCAAACTTCAAAACAAAAGAAGATAAGTTTATTATTATTATAATATTTATAATATAAATATCTTAAAAAACCCATAAGCATAATTCCTCGCAATCACTGTATAAATTACACACTAAGACTTTTATTTATTTACCTATTTGTTTTAACTTTGTAATATTATAATATTATGTTTATATGTTTTCATTGATTAGTAAAGTAATATCACAGTACTAAACAACCTAAAAAAAATTTAATTCCAAATAACATAGTTAAATATACTGTTTTATATATTTAATATTATATAATTGATGTTTTTTTGTGATTTGACAAATCCATGTGAATTTAAAATGCAAAATTTAAATTGATTTCGAGGTGACTATCATCAGATATATGGTACATATAGTATATCCTAAATTCCAAAACAAAAAGTTCAATAGACTTGTGCTTGCACACACACACAGATTACATTTTATATAATATATATTACATCAAATTGATGTAATTTATTTCTGGCTAGAATATTGTTGGAACATCATCAATAAAATAGTGAAATCAGGTGTAAAAAAAAAAAA
>VUJU01001900.1:23435-46504 GCA_009835225.1 Aphis craccivora
AAAGTTTAATGATTATTTAATGGTAAATACGAAAAATTCCCTTTTATATAATATGAACAAACAATCACAGCTGTCGAAAATAATTGAAAATTTTTCCAAAAACCGAAACTCAGGTGTAAATAGACACGAAGCAATAATCAAATTCAGGAAATTGAGTGGCAAGAAATGGGGACGAGTCAAAAGTAGCACGGAGAGTTATATATGCGTATTATAAGTAAAAGGAAATGGGAAAAAAATTAGCCGTCTATATCATTATTATTGTCTAGAGGCAATATTAAGTCCTTCGCTTTCCACCCTCGAAAAAATGATGACCCATCAATTTTGATAGTTATTTAACTATTTTTGACCACGCTAATATCATACAAAAAACCATGTTGTACCGAACTGAATTACGGGTATGGTACCGGGCGAAGGCAGTGGGAGTGAATGACAGGAGAAACACAATAATATACGTAGGTATAACAATAACAGAAAAAAAACGTAGAAGAAATGGTTTTTTATTTGATTTTTTTTTTTTTTTCATTTCACCAGTCTTAAATAATTGATCAGCCGACTGGTCAGAATCGATATACTACGGTTGCAACGTCGGCGACATGTGAGGTAGTAGAGGTCGCCAAAAACAAGGGCATAAATCGTGACGAGCCGTAGTGTACACGCAGAAGGGTTGTGCCCGCAATACCTACCCTCGAGGGGTGCGTGTGCGGTGGTGAACGTATCACGTAACCTGCACCAATAATTATTATTCATGCGGCGGCCGATGATTGAAGGACTCGATGGCGCCGCTGCCAATGTAGAATCGGGTCAGTTGTAATCAACAGCGAACCCAAATCACAACATTATTTGTTTCAACTCGTTTCGAACGATTTTCGGATTTCGGACATAAAAGGAAGTCGTGGAAGATGGCTATTTACCTACATATTATAATATAATATAATTACAAACCGTTGGCGTTATACTGTGTAAAAATAACTTTCGAATACAAGTCATGCGTATGTTGGCAACGGGTGTATAGATACTATAGATTAAACGATATCTTAGTCGTATCTGTGCAAAAATGCGTTTACTTAAGTGTTATGCCGATTAATTTCTCAAAATCTTTTACTTAAATCGAATTTATAACAATATTATAATATTAGGTATTTATATTTTTTTTATTAAAAAAGTTCTATAAAGTATAAGATATTATCGTATTCACTGTATACTCGTATTTTATTTAAAATTTTCATTGAATGTATCGTTTGCATAAAACATAAAACATCGGTTGTATTTGATGTTTTTAACTAGAAAAATCCTTAACTCAAATAATTTCTGGTTATAAATTAAAATATATTTAAATTTCGTAAGCCCTACGTATGCCTTGTAAAAATATTGTATAAAACATGATGTTCAGTAAAAAGTGCGTTTAAACATATAAAATTAATAATACCTTATTGATTAAACTTAACGAACCATTCACATTAAAAATAATATCAATCATCAAGTGATTTATCTTATAAATCTAATTTTTATTACTATTAATAGAATAATATGTGTTTGAAATTAGATTCAACTAAACTAATACTATATTATAATACCACATTTTTAATTTTAAGAAGTTATCGAAATGATAGAATGATACACAATAATATAATATATTAATACGAACTTCAATAATAGCAATAGTATTGGGGAAACTTGTTTTTGTAGCGTATTTACTCAAAAGAACAATAATTTTATAATTATCCGAATTTAAAATATGAAGCTGAAAATATTTACTTAAATTAATTAAATAATTCACATACAGTATACATTATATACAATTGTTAAAATAGTAATTTAATCAAAAATAAAAACAATAAAATAATAATCACATCATATGATTAATTATTGTTTCCTCAGTTCAAACTTTAAATTAAAGACCTCTGATAGTCTTACCACAATGCTTATAAAAAATTAAAAATTGTTAATTATTTAAATACAATAATTATATATTTTTCGTGATACCTATGAATGTAAAATTACATTACTCTATAATATACAAGCGACATCATTCGATGTTACAGCAATATAATTTATATGATTATTTTTTCTAAAAATATTTGAAGAGAAGTATCTACTTGTAATATTTACTAGTACTAAATTAAAGTTCAATTTAACTATCTTGGAGTACTAACGTTCCTTATTATCTTCAAATGTTTTCTAATATGACATCAAAGTGAGTCTTAAAGATCTCGATCATTTATTCGTCTTTTGATATTCAACTTATTCCGTGTTAATGTATTATGAGGAAATTGTTTTTTATGTCAAAGTATTGGAAGTTACTAAAGTTAAATCAATATTGAAAATTGGGTTCTTCTAAAAAAAGAAAGTGACCTCTATAAACTATTTTCCGACAAACAACGTTATCGAACCAATTATTCACTGTGTCTAAATACGATAAAAAAAATCTATAATATTATGTACTATTTTTATTCGCTGATTATCTAATTATCTGTCGCTGTTATAAATATAACAATTAATATTTGTTAATACGAATATAAAGATATTTGAGATTAATAATTTTGATAAATTTATTTAAAATTTCTACGGTTTTTCATATATAAATATATTAGTGTTTACCATAGGTACAGATATTATAATTCATATGTTTTTTAAAAAACTAATGTTCACATAAATTATACAAGAATGCTGATTAGAATATACAGTAACATTTAATAGTTAATTTTAATTATCCATATTTGTTTGTATGAATTAATTAAGTATTATCTAATTTAACGTACTTACTTTCTAACTATTGTTACAATTATTTTATAGAGGTTAAATGTATATGTTCCACACTTGTTTATAGTATATAGTTTATAGAAGAATGTGAATAGCATGCCATCAATTATGTTAATTATTTTTTAATGTAAATTCAAAAGCATATAATTTGATATTTACTTAATTATTTTGTAATAAATGATATCTATATCACATACCTTTCAAAATTATAATACAACTTCTGTGATAATGAATAAATCTATTTGTTCTTTTTCCCTGAAATTATACTCCATTAATTTAATAGTATTTTATAATTTATTCCATTAAATAATATTATAAATATAAACATTTTATCGTACTAGATATACTGGTAAGTTATTTTCTGCTATACATTTCACCTTGTTTCTAAGTAAGTAAAAAATACCACCTACTATTTAAATAATGAATTGTTCCGTATTCTCATTACATTAATGAGAAATTTTTATTCGATATTTTTTTTCTTACTTCAAAATATATTCGTAACATCAAAATCTACGGATATACAAATCTATTAGAACTATCTTAAGTACACAGAATTATATTTTTATATAAATTATGAGGAAAAAAGCTAGGCAAGTGAGTATTGCTTAATGCTTTGTTATACGTTAGGTGACGATTTGAATTACAGGTGTGAGTTATCTGGGTATCTGGACTCTGTCTAATGTGTTTGCCAAGGATTCACATTCAGACCGCTGTTATTAGTAGAAAATATCACATATTTTACTTGGGTATAGTTTTTTATCGTTTATATAGTTGCAGCCTGCAGCATTTTTCTATCATAAAATCTATGAAAACAATTTTTTTTTTGTAAGCTGTGTTTTATTATTTATTAAATAATGTAAATTGATTTAAAATAGGCCAAGTGTTTTAAAATATATATTTTAATAATATAATAAAACATGAAAATCTTTTTCTTTACAATAAATTACCGAGAAAAAAAATGATACAAAACGCCCTAGAAAATTATAAAAGTAATAATTCAATTGACTCGTAAATGTATTATAGTTCTAAACTAATTCTATAATAATTTACTATACTTAGTAAATTAGCTTATGTAATTTAACTCGTGACCACGTATGATGTATAGAAATAACAAACTTATGACGTAAACTAATCGTAATATGTATTAACTTAATAAATAATATACAATTCAAATATAATTCGTCTAAATTAGAATTCATATAAACATCACACACATAGTATTATGAATTATACAATAAATATATTATTTAATTTTAATTTATTACACGTTACAAAAAAAAAAGACGTTAACGTCCTAGACTATCAAAATATTCACTTAAAAATAACATTTTGAAGTTATTCATACCTAAATTCCATTCGCATATTCAATAATAATTCAAATATGAGTTAAAAATTTAAATCGCTATTATTGTTGAAAATATTTTCAAGTACACTTATTGCACGTCAATAATATTTATAATGTATTGTTGTAGCATTATAATGTGACGTCCAGACTTCTGAGTATCGGGAACAGGGTGGTGTCACAATAAGTTGTGTTTTGTAATAAAATAACACACAATGGAAGTCGCTTTCAATAATAATATTATAATGTACTATATAGAGTTTATTTAGTAAACAGGCACAAAAACTGTCGTATTAAATAAACTAAATAATTAAATAGTCAAATAAAAATGTGATTTCCATATTGATCTAAGATTCTTGAAGACCATTTCGTCAAACTGTTTGAATTTACCATTTATATATTTTTATATATATTTATATATTTATATAACGATACTTCTTTTTCTTCAGAATATCGGTCCATTGAGTGCCATCGCTGCCATCACAACACCTCTCCATTTCTCTGTATCGTATGCTTCGTCAAAAGATGACTCTTTCACATTAATTATAATTTGTATTTGATAATAAATTAATTTACCGTTAAAATAATTTTAAAATTATAATTATATATCTACTTACTTATTTGGTTAACAATAATTTGAAAAATCGTATAAGCTATATAGGTATATGAGATATTATTATTAAAAATGTAGTAAAAAACATTATTAAAATCTAAAATGTAAAAATAAATTTTAAATTTTAAATGTTAAATATTTTTTAAGTTCCAGAAAATATTTCCAACTCATACAATTCTTATCGAAAGTATCCCTTATCAATCAAATTTGACACACACACATAAATTAATACAATACAAGCACTTTATCTTTTCTTCTTTTTATCAATTTTATTATTATTAACTATGTAATATATGTATTACTCACCTTGTATAAACGTACATAAATCACATAAAATAACTATAGATGTTAAAGACTGATTAAAATGATGTAATAAATACTTTTCTAAAAGAATCACTCGAAAAGTAAATAAATATATTTTTTTATCTTCACTCCAAAGACATTATCTCAAGAATATCAATATAATATTTTATTAAACTTCCAACTTTTGTTCTAAAATGAATAAATTATGAAACGGAATATTTCTAATGCACCTGATAATCGAGTGCATTTCCGAAGTTATGTTCTAAAGTGCAGCATTATGATTAAAATATTAATTTCAGCCATTTCCATCAAACATTATTTTCATTAATTTTCCATTATATTATTATAGTATTGTGACTTTTTAAAAGCATTTATTTATTTATTTATTTTTTGATAACAAATGTCTTAACAACTCCAGACAATTCATGATCTTGCATTATTTACACACAACTATAGGATACTCAGACTAATCTATAGAAATTGGATTTAATTAAAAAGTCAATAAACAACTCTGCGTATTCTCGTTTTTTTTTTTTTTTTTTTTAGAATTATAATATTAACTTATTATGGAACTATAGTTATTATTTAACACGTCTATTGACAACGATCTCGCATCATCCCCTTACAGGCCACCGGCTATTTGTATATATTTAATAATATGGATGCGCATTTTCGTCACATGTTCTAAGAACACCCAAGCTTTGATCGAATACCGCTGTAGTATATTATTTATCAGCCAATATAATATGTGTTTTTTTTCATTCACTTTAACTAGTCGAACTAATTTTCTAATCCTGAAGACGACAAAATATACGTAGAACATCAAGCAATTTCTGTATAAGTATACAAGTTAAAACATATATTTTAAAAAATCGTTGACTTTAAACCTAACTTTTTTCTTCAACAGAATTTTGTTATACTATAGAATTTAATATGTACATGTATTTTATTTATTTATCAACAGTCAACACAAGCACCCGCTTCCAAACGCCCACTATTATGTATAAAATATGCGATGACAATAATAACGATCGGTGAGGCAAACATATCCCATCATTTCCTCGAATTTCAGTAGGGACTGTTTGTATTAACATTTTCTCCTTTATTGGCTGTAATTAGTATATTATGTTGGTATATAGTCTCCCCATAATATCGTAAAACCTCCAAGCTAAGTACGTATTCAAATAATATCATTTGCTTACATTGGCGAACCACTTATAAGAATATTTTGTTATTATTATTTAATATTACAATATTTTTAAATTTTGGTCTTGTGGTTTGATCTTTTTTTTCTAATACAGTGATTTTATGCTGAAAAGATTCATTTATTTCAATTGAAATTAAAAATATATTTCATTAGTTGTTCTTTCAAATTATATAATTCTTTAAAAATGTATACACATTGGCTTTGGCTATAAGTTAGTGATTCTAACAAATTTCATCAAATAACGCTCCACAAATTGATGGCCTACAGTGAGATAAATAAAACATAAATGACAATAGTTTTATGATTTCATAAAAAATGTGACAAACTTTAAAATTATAAATACAATTATTGTTTTTGGTTTTATCGAAAATATAAAAAATTTTAGCTCTTCTGGTTCAAAAAAAGTCATAATTAAAATGGTTAACTATTAGATCTAGTATAAAATATAATAAATTATAATTCTGTTATAGCTAATATAAAAATATTAACGATAATAGAATATTAAAGTAAGTAATGGGCTCTTTTAGCATAGGTACAATACAATATTGTAAGAATTTAGATAACTAGGTATCAGATCTGAATTAAAATTAGGCGTGTATAATTGTATGAAATGAAACTCTTTTGGAGTAGGTAGTTAGTTAATTTGAGGAATGTTTGTAATTATTATTAAAGTCTATTTAACAGTTAATAGATAATAAAATAGAAAAAATATTAGTGATAAAATGTGCCCATTAAACTAAAAAGTGCTAGTATATAAATGTAAATATTGTGTACACTTATACGTCATGCGCGTGCAATTCCCAAGGCCCCTTTCATTCTTTTTCTGTCTAACGCTATTCAATGTCGTATTATTCCAGAAAATATCTTTCTTTCATTCTGATATATTCCTAACTCTTATTTCCCCTCTTTTTTTTTTTTTTTTTTTTTTTTGGCTAAAATATTGGGGCTAAGATACCGCAAAACGCAGCCCAGAGGGAACTAAGAGGGAGAAATAAAAGTGAGGATATACTGAATATATGTTGAAAATATAACTAATATATTTACCCAACCGTCTGAAAGAGATGTACTCTTATAATACTTATACTACTTATACGACAATTTGACGAAATTCTTACGGAATGTGTCATTTTTAACACTGTCACAATATTATAGTCAAAGTCTGAGAAGTTTGTGACTTTTTTGTCACTATCCTTAAAGTTTCTTTACAATAAATATAACAAAAATAATAAATTATTTTTATAATACAATATAAATTATAAATTATAAATTTAAATCAATTAAATAAGTCAAAAATAAATATTAAATAAATGTTGTTGTTATAAAATAGTTTTTCGTACCTGGCATTAAAAATAATTGGAAGTAATTAAAATCTGTATGATACATCTAATACTTCTAAACGATATTGTTCTATTTGTTTAGATTGCTATTTTCTATTAGTTAAACGGATGAGAACTCGCTTTCGCTAAAAAAAAATTTAATTTAATTTTTATTTTTTGATAATATGATTGTATTACTATTTCATATAATATATTTGGTACTAAATATTATTAAAATATTTGTAAATCACGATTAGAACGTAGAAGGGTGTTTAAAAGGCGTGTGATATAAATATAACTTATATTTTATCTAAGTACCTACTTTAAAAATGTCACTGACTAGGCTTAACTTTTATTTTAATTAATAATAAAAAGGTATACCTACACCGAATCTATATTAAAATTTCAACCTTTATGGGAGTTGAAATTAAAATGTTTTAATAATTCACAATAAAACAGTGAAAACAAATTGTAAACAGGCATTTATGATGGGTTTTTTTTTTAATTATTTATTTATGTTAAAAACAACATACCTGTAAGGAACTTTATATTAAATGTGTTGGCTTTTTTACATACAAACAACAATTTTATCACAAAAAAGTCAAAAAAACGTTATTCTTTTTTAATTTCTAGTTGGAGATCTAATTTTTCTAGCCATATTGATTGCATGTGATTAAGGTTGTAAAACAGCAGATTTTAAGTCACGAGTGATAGCTAAATTGGGTATTCAAAAGCAAATGTATAATCATATAATAATATATTATATACCTACATAGTTATTATTTTTCAGTAAAGTAACATGATATACAAGTACAATTAAATTATATGCAATTTAATTAAATCAAAAAAGTTAAATAAATTGAAATATAAGTCTTAAGTAGGTTGTATACTACCGTACAAGACTGGGCAGTATCTCAGATACTAGTATTTAAGATAAGTATCTTAGAAAAAATTGTATCTTGTATGTTTTATGTACATTATTTTAATGTATCTCTTACATTGTGTATTTACATACTTTTTTTTTATACTTATATCTAGTAATGTTTTATGATTGAGATACTAAATACAATCAAAAATTATGTTTCATTTATATAAATTTTTTCTGAATTTTCAAGGGCTAGGTTAGGTTCCCTAATTACTAGAATGCAATTTTAAATAATCATAATATGAATTAAATTAAAGTAACAGTCGCGTCAGAGTGTCGATAACCGATAAAACTGGCGTAATGAGCTATTTTAACACGAGGAGTGAAAACTTTAGTACCATAATTATATAACTATCAACATAAGACTTCGTTAGTCAACGGAAACCCACCTGACACGTCTGTGTCGGGCGTATTAAACATCTACAGAGTGTTGTGTTATTATTCACGCAAAATGTTTTAAAGAATTTCAGCCACACGATCGTATGAATGTTTTCCGGAAAATCGGTTGCACGCTTGTATACAACTTTATCATTTTAATGTAACAAAATCAATCTATACAAATTAAAAATTATTAAATTAACATAATATATAAAATAATTACATTTATACCTAATATATTTATAATTATATTTTAAATACCTACCTAGTGTGCTGTAACACCCATAAAACTTCTATGTTTGGAAGACCAATGTTCATATCAGAAGTTGTTGTGACCAAGAACTTACTGTTTTAATTCTATCAACGTTTAATTTTATATAATCATCATTTATACGGTGAATAAGAGTTCTTCGAGTGTAAACTGTAAGATCACAATCTAAATCTATTTAATGAAAAAATTAAATAAATTAAACATTAAAAATGTGTTTAATTAATTTACATTAATTATTTCAGTTAATATGGTTAAGATTTTGATAATACAAACCAATAGGACTATAACATTGCTAGTTGCTCTATAGTCAATGCCATTTAAGAAAATCTATAGCATACTAAAATCCTTCATAATAATATTCTAATACCTAAGATTATTTGTATTCACTAAAAATATCCAGATGATTTGAAAGATAAATATTAAAACAATGTTCAAATTTACAACTGGAAGTCTGAAAACAATAAAAATAAAAATATTGGATTCTATATTGGATTTTAGTATTTCAACAGGCAACAAAATTAAAAATATGGTTTGTATACTTAGTATCTATAAATTTTAAGTGAAATATTATTCAAGTTAAATATTAGGTTTTTATTGTATTTTTTTTTAAATACCTTATCAGCTAAATTTGAAAGAAGTGTAAACAATTGAGTATAACAAACATTCTAGAGGTAAACTATTACCTATCATTTTGTACATAAAACTAAAAATTTTAAATGAAAAATATGTATTGTAATTTGTATGATATTTCATATTTACATTTAAATAAGGTTACAACATCAATCATTTAAATCTTAAATCTAAAAGATAAATATGAAATATTATGGCTTGCTGGTAAATTGATTAGTAAAAATATAAATTTAGGTATTGTTAAATAATATAAAATATATTCTAGTATAAATCGAGTAAATAATTAAAAAAAAAATCTTTTGGTATCTTTAGATCTATGATTAATTACTATATTTAGATTGCTACTTACTAGATTAATTTTAATATAAAGTATTAAAAGAACATATTGTATTTTAATTTTAAATTGTATTGTTTTACATAGCGAGATGCCAAATACTGACATTAGATATTTTGTAAAGGCAGATACAGACTAAAGAAATGGGAGAGGCGATGATATTTATTAAGTTAAATAAAAAAAAAAGGTTTTCCATCAGCAACCGTTGGATTGGAACCCTTTGCCCTCGGCTTGTAAATGGCTTTCTGGTAAATGATTGTGTTGTAGCCTATTTATTGTTAAATATTAAAAATAGTTTCTATTAAAGTAATAAATTCCAGTAAGTAATATAACATTTTTTAGTAAGTAATTACATACTTGCATATAATTTATTTTTGATGCACAAATAAATTCATATTTTACCATATTTTTTTCCTAAAAATAGGCCCTCCATGAATTTCTAATTTATATTAATACTATTAGAGCAAGTTTTAAATTTTACTATTATTTAGGTCTGAGAATATTGGAGAATTATTTCTTATTTCTTGAATACATAAATCACTAATCATATTTTACATAGCTGCATAACATAAATTTTGGTTTAACTGTATCATCAAGTTAGAAATACATTTTCCATAGTCCTGGACCTCAAAATGATGGTACAATTTTACAGTGGCTCATCATAATATTAATAGAAATCATTAATTCATAACGGGCTTGGTTTTTATGAAAAATCTATTGTAGAATATGAACTTATTTGCGCATCAAAAATGTATTATATGCAAGTATGCAATTTAACTAAAGAGTGGATCAGGTATTTCATAAAGGAAATTATAAATGTATGATTGAAATTCTGACCAAAATTTAAATTACTCTGCTTCTGCAATATTGTAACTATTTTAAAATGTAGAACCTATATTAAATGTTACTAAAAGATGAAAAAACATTAGCTAGGATTAATAAACTATGCATTAAAAATGTTAATATGATGATATATTGTTAAGATGTTCAATTAAAAATATGACATGTATGCAAAATATAAATTTTGAAAAAAGGTTGGCCCTAGTGACATTAAAATAAGTTGTTTTCTTAAGATGTAACTGTGTTTGAAATAATTTTAACAAACTTACTTTATTCAAAGAGCACGTGCTTGTTATTTTTATATGTAATCCTAAAATGTTTTGATATAAAAAAAAAAAAAAAATTGAAATAAAAAAAAATTTTGAACTTTAAATACCTACCGATAAGAAAAAATTGTATTTTTATTTTTTAAATTTTTACAATAATTACTTACAATAAATCTTCTATACGAAATGGATTAGTCACAATATATTAATATTAAATATTGTAAATATTTTTATCTAAAATACTATTTGCTATTTCTTATGGTTTAAATGATTTTTGTCAACAATCAAACCCACATAAAGAAAACAAATATAAGCATAAAATGATTTTTCAATGCTTTTAAACTGCCATATTATGACATGCGATTGTGTTAACCAGATAATTTTAACGTATTATCATCATATAAAGTAAAATATACATAACCTATACGGTAGATAATGCCAATTATACTGCATTACAACTTGGTATAATAGTTCAATTAAATTTTTAACCATCATATTATGATTTTTAATGGTGAGTTCAATGTATCGTATTTACCTTGAAACAATACATTTATTTGTTTTTATAATTGGTAGTAATTTGGCAAACTCATTACAGTACATGCAATATAAGAAATTGGATAAGTGGGTACCCCTCTGTTGTACATTAGGTGCCGTATGGATCATTATTATTATATATATATATATAGGAGTGTTAAATTTAAATCCAATAATAGGTATAATTGTATACGAAAAACGTCTCTGAACGGAGATGATTTATCAGCCTAGAATATAATTTCGAATGGTTCGTGAAAAAGGTGGTTTATGTTTTAATGGCCTGAATATACCAGAATTTAAGTTGTTATATAATTATTATAAGCTAAACTTATGGAAAATCTCGTATTGAATTTTCAACTCTTAGCTACTTGTATACAATTTTTATGAATTATACCTACAAAATAATTTGTAAATATTTATGAATTTGACGAATTTTTGTCAATAAATGAACTTCAAATGCTAATAAAAAAAAATGGTGCCTATGTATTCTTATAATTTTTTAATTACTATAAGAAAAACTTATGAGGATTTTCGTATTAAATTTTCAGGTATTTTGATTAGGCCAAAACAATTTTATCGACACTTAAAAACAAATTTTCAGAAAAATAGAAAATTTAAGTTGTCTATAAATAGCTCAAAAAAAGTCAAAATATTTAGAAAATTAAATCACGTAAAGAAAACGCGAATCTTAATAACTGGTAAAATTTTCAAGCATATATGACTTATAATTTTGAATTATAACAAATATTTAAATTCGTTTGAGGATAAATCGTTATCGTAACGCTATTTCGTAAAAATTTAAAATTCAAACGCACTTAAAATTTTTCCTATAATGATGCTTCGAATTTTCTCTATAGATACTTTAAGGAAAACTTATGGAAAACTTAGTGTTGTATTTTTAATCCTTAGTTATTACACAATAAATTTTATGATTTTTCAACTTCAAAATTACTTGCAATTTTTCGACAGATTTCGTAAAAATTTGAACTATAAACGCTTATAAAAGAAAATGGTGACCAACGATTTTTAATTTTTTTTAGCTACAATAAGAACAACTCATAAGGAACCTTGTATTAAATTTTCAAAACATTTTGGTCATTAAAAATTTTTTATCGATACTTAATATCGATATTTCCATTACGACTAGTAAAAAAGTCGGCCGTCGAAGGGTGTCGTACTCTGGTATTACATTCTAAACTACCAAACTGCCGCGATTTTTTGCGTCAATATTGTACCATTGAAAGATACTGGAGTGTTGTCACCTTATCTTCTTTACATCGTGTTTATAATAATAATAAGATACAGACTGTCTACTAGAGTAACAACAACAAGTTTTTATCTATAACATAAATTAACAGTTACTACTCCTATTTATTTTGTAAATACATACACTGTATTTTTTTGATAATATGCTGTACTGAAGTAGTGATAAACCAGCAACCACGGATAACGGATTATAAGATAATTTTGTGATTTTAATTGGGATCGTAAGCGATAATCGACAGTAGCAGTCCAATTAGTTTTATAGGTACCTAATGAATGATATCGATTTTACTACATAATAGGTATAACTTCTGGTCTTTATAACTGATAAGTTTTATTTCGACCAGTGCCGCAATCAGTAATCACCTTTGTGGGGCAAACTGCGAATCCGTGTAAAGTGGGCGATATAAAACTCATTTAGAGGCTTTATGCACTTTATGAATTGATTGGAATAGTATAATATCTTTTGCCCCTGGGGTATAAAAATTCTAATAACTGTAAATCTACTAACGAATTGTGATACATTTACACTCAATAAACACTTGCCAAAACTACCAGACTTTAAGGGGCTATATCTCATCAACGGATTGACGAAAAATGAAAATTCAAACGTGATAATTCATAAACAAAATAGATTTTTTAATTTATAAAATTTTAAGTATATGTTGTCATTTGAAAATCAAAAGTTGATAGTGGTTTACCTAATAAATATAAGGGTAAAAATAATAAAAAGTTCTAAAATTCTAAAACAATTTAAATCTGAAATTTTGAAAAAAAAAATTGAAAAAAGGCAATACTTTTTGAAATAATGAGTGTTGTTTGATGAAAAAAATCACCTTGTATATAATTTTTAATATTAATTACATTTTTAGATATGCATATGACTAAATTATAATAATATGATGCTCACTTTAAAGTCTGTGGACGTAAAAGAGCAAGTACATCAAATGATAATTATCAAATTAGAACAAAACAAAGAAAACTAACTGAATAGAAAAGTACTGTAGGTTGACAAAAAAAAAAAAAAATTCGACGAAAATATTATACGTAATTTTGTCCTTGGTATGAAATCATTGTCTAAGTTGAAGATAAAAATTTCATAAAATTATTTAAATTTAATTTCATTAATCAATTCATTAAAAATTAATTATACACATTTTTAATGTTTAATTTATTTAATTTTTTCATTCCATAGATTTAGATTGTGATCTTACAGTATACTCTCGAAGAACTCTCATTCACCGTATAAATGATGTTTATATAAAATTAAACGTTGGTAAAATTAAAACAGTAAGTTCTTGGTCACAGCAACTGCTGATATGATTATTGGTATAGAATTTTTATGGGTGTTACAGCACACTAGGTAGGTATTTAAAATATAATTATAAATATATTAGGTATAAATGCAATTATTTTATATATTATGTTAATTTAATGGTTTTTAATTTGTATAGATTGATTTTGTTACATTAGAGATAAAGTTGTGTACAAGCGTGCAACCGATTTACTGGAAAACATTCATACGACCGTGTGGCTGAAATTCATTAAAACATTTTGCGTGAATTTACGGCGCGTGAATAAGTTATATCAACAATTACCGATAATGGAAGCAATTTCATAAAGCTTTTAAAGAATTTGGTTGTGATTTTCCAGTAGAGAATGATTCTGACAATGATGATACATATTAAATTTTATATAATATGATTATAATTAATCAGGTTTCGGAACATTATGCGCTAAAAAATAATAAAATATGTGCATACATATGCACCAAAAAATGCTTAGATAACAATATTATATTATTTGTATCGAGTCAGATTTTTAATATGCAGCTACTTAGGAAATATGCAAATACATAAATGTCCGAACTCCATTTATTAAGAATTATATACTCATGAGTTAGAATAATTTTGATGTACAAACTCTCAAAATTAAATCAATTCTCCATGGAGTTTTATCTGTTTCTTGAATAAGAATATTATTACTCATTTTTCTGCTGTTATATCAGATATCTATTGTATCTATTGTTATTGCATGTATCTTTACTATTATATTTGAACTTATTGCCGTTATACATATCGGAATAAGGACTTTTTTTCTATAATTTTTCCCGACTTTGTAATTTTATTTGCCTGGATATGGATTTTTATCTCTGTTGGATTATCTATCTTCAAATTTACTGTCTTGTCATATTTTTTTTTAATTACTTATTTCAGTTGATCAATTTTATTCTTATAATAACTGTATTTTCCTTCTAATTTTGTGTTTAAACTTTTAATTTCTTGATAACTGTCTTTAGTTTCGGTATTTAATTACATTACTTGTTTGTTTAAAATTGCCGTATATTTAGCATATTTATAGTATTAATGACATGTGGTATAGTATTAATCATATTATGTTTTTTTAGAAATATAACGATTTCTCTTAAATTTTTAATATAATTTTTTTTATTGATAGTAACTTTAAATCTTTGTAAAGAGTTTCAGTATGGTATCCTATATTTTTGTTAAATGTCACTTTCAAAGTTTTGTTTTGGCTGACTTGAAAAACTGTTGGAATATTATTAAGGGCACCACTCCAACAAACTATTGTATGATTTTTTTAATTTTTCGAGGTCAACAATTAACTGTATTTAAACATAATAATATAGGTATAATATCGTATAATACATATGGCCATATAATAGATTACCTAAGTATTAAGTATTTATTACGTTAATCTTATAAAAGAGTGTGGAATGTATTAAATTATATAATTATTATTAGTACCTACAACAAATATAATAATGAATTAGAATTAATACATAGTCATATACTCATATACATTTAAATATACAATATAGATCAGTTGTAATCGGGAACTCTCTCCTATTAACAATAACATTAAAAAATCAGCTTTGCTTAATTAATTTTTTTTAAATTTAACCAAATTCCACGTTTAGGAACCAATGTAAAAAAATCATTAGAATAGTTTAGAGGAATTTCTGTTTTTTTACATGGACATAATTCAAATTTAGTTAACATTTCGGCAACTGCTAGTTTCATTTCCATCTCTGCAAAACGTTTTCCTAGAAAATTAAAAACGTATTTACATGTATAGCATTTTAAATTTTCATTCAATAATATACCTAAACATATTCGAGGTCCATCACCAAATGGGAGGTAAACACCCGTAGACCGTTTAGCATTCTCTTCTGCCGAAAATCTCTCTGGAATAAACTTTTTAGGATCCGTATAATACTGTTCATCGTAATGCAATGCATAAACAGGAATAACTATTTTTTGGCCCTTTTCAATCATTAATGAATCATTGGGAACTCGATATGTTTGTGTTGTTGTTCTGTATAAAGCAATAACTGGAGGGTACATACGTAATGTTTCTAAAACATGTAATAATTTTATTATATGTATTATTTTGATTATTTTAAAGTTTAAGAAGGAAATTAAAAATTCGTTTTTAAAGTTTTACATTTTTTAAAAATATTATTAATACAGTTAAATATTATCCACCCAAGTATTGAGTTTTTAATTTTCATTAATACAAATTTCATTAAATACATTAATTACAAATTATAATAATTTGATTATTTTTCAAATAGTGCCAAAATTTGAAAGGTATTTATTTTAATTAAATAATAATAATATGACCGATGGCCATAAGTTGAGGTTGAAAATAATATTTTTTAAGGCTAGGCATTAACGAGTTAAAAGTTAAAATTAAGTTTAAACGTTAAGTTATTTAACTCATTACTTTTTTTTCAAATTAACTTTTAACTTATTAAGTTACTTTTTTTAAGATTAACGTATTAACTTCAAGATAATTTTATTCAAAAATATCTAAATTAAGGTAATTTTCATCCAAAGAATAATGTAAATTTTGGAATGTGGTTTTTAGAAAACTAGGTTTCTTCATAGTTAATTAATACTATAATAGTATGATGTATCATTTTAAATTTTTCCAGTAATTGTCTTGATCATAAAGAAAAACTATCTAATAAACAATATTATGTGTCTAGAATTATTTATTTTGCAAATTCGAAAATTTTATCTTTAAACTAAGTTAAGTTACTTTTTTTTCAAAGTTACCTTAACGAGTTAACAAAAAAAAATATTAGTAACTTTTAACTTGACTTAACTTTATTATTTTAAAATAACTTAACTTAACGAGTTAAAAAAAAAAAAATCATTAACTTGCCCAGCATTGAATTATTTAAAAAAAATAATAGGTATATATTTCTGTACAGTAAGTATTATAATAAGAAATCACCTGCTATAACCATGTCTAAGTAATGAAGATCCAACAAAAACTCTTTGTTAATTTTTCCGTCATTATTGGAAAGTTTCAGTTGAACTTCTTGACGCACTCTATCTTGAATATCTTTATTTAATGCCAATTCATATAAACAATAACATATAGTAGATGAAACTGTTTCAAACCCAGCGGTAAATATACCAAAAGCATTTGCTATGATTTGTGTTTCTGTAAACTTTTCTAAAAACAAATTTTTTAAACTTAATACAATGATTGATATTTTTAATCTTAGTAATTTATATGTAAATACCATCATCATATGGTACTCATGAGTGTCTTTAAATTCTGCGATTCTCATAATTCTAAAAATTACTTAAGCAAACTTAAAATTATTAATTTTACTTATTATGAATAGAAAATAACATATAAATGTAAAATTTAATTGTAACAATACCTTACCATGATCAGGTAAATTTGTATTCAAAACTAAATCTCTTCTTGCCTTCATTAAAACTTGAAGGAAATCATTTCTGATTATTTTATTTTCTTCTCTATACGTTATAGTATCTTTTATCGTTGTGTGAAAAAAGTCAGTTACCTCTCTTGGAAAATCCTTCAATCTTACAATGTTAAAAAGTGTAAGGTCGGTCATCAAAATCATCTGTCCAAAAAGCGTTTTTAGTGTAGGTGTAAACATCAATTTTCCGCACTCATGAAATGCGGTATCCTTATCAGTTAACTCGAACCCAAAAATGCAAACGCTGACGATATCGATCGAATACTTTCCAATAACGTCTCTTATTTCTATTTCATTGGTTTTTTTCTTTAAATATTTGTTGATATTTTTTATCAATTTATCACCACACTCTTTGATCTGACCATACATTAATTTAAGTTTTGCCGGTGTGAATGCAGGTGTGAGTTTATTTCGCATTATTCTCCATTGAGGATTTTTCATAAATAATAAATTATTCGACAATGGATTTACCTTATAATCTGAATAGACACCACGATCGGTGAAGGACAAGAAGTCTTTTATAAGCACGTCGTTGATGAGTTCTGGATCTCGGATCATTAAATAAGGCGTCCTCATCTGAAACACTCCTCCATATCTGTAACCAGTGAACTCGTAGTACAATTTATTGTAAAATTCCACTGCGTGGACTTTTCCTAGAGCTTGATTCAAAATGTTACCAAACAACGGAATTGGTTTACTATATGGAACGTTTAGTTCTTTCCATTTCTTAAAAGTGGAAACACAAAAACAATAAACGATAGTCACTATGATGACTAAACACAGCGTGGAAATATATTTCCACCAATCGGTAATGGAAGACAGATACATGGTCTGGCGTGTTAAGCATACAATACCTAACGTAAATCCTAACCAATACACAACCGAATTAACACTGACTTACTCACAGACGATTGACAGTTATTTAAAAAATGAATAACTTATCACCAATTAATCAAATAGTCGTTAAATGTTTACTATAATTATATGTGTTATAATTAATTTAGTTTTAATTTTTTTAAATTATGACGTGATAGCATCGATGTGACGATATTTCGCAAGGTTATTTGGTTATCTGAATCAAATGAGAATTGAAATACTTTGACGTCATCCAAATTAAAATATATTATGACCAAACGTTTTAGATTCCGAGCTTAGTGATGAATGTATTGATTTTACAATGTTGTGTGGTTTTTTTTTTGTGTGTGTCTGTGTACACGAGAACGTGTCGAAATAATGCTTCGATTTTCAACTTCAGAAGCTTTTCCGATTTCAAAAGTGAATGTAGTTGGAGCATTAGGGAGGTCATTTTTTGAATTTCTCAAAGCACCGGGAAAAACCAAAAAAATAAAAATTAAGGAAAAACGGGAATTTTTACGCAAAACCAGTTTTTGACCAAATCGATTTTTTTATATGGTTGTAAATCAAAAACTAATCACTGTAAATACTTGAAATTTTCACCAAATTTTCATGTCAGTGTTATCTATATACAGTTAAATTTGATATAGATAAGACTTTTTTTGAATTATTTATAGACCATAGAAATTTTCGATTTGTATGAGAATTTTTTTTTTGAAGTGTTGATAAAAAAATTTTGGATGACTAAAAAGTTTTGAAAATTTGATACAAAGTTCCTTAAAAGTTGTTCTAATTGCAGTTAAAAAAAATTAAAAATCACTGGTCACAATTTTTTTTTATAAGCGTTTATAGTTAAAATTTTTACGAAATCTGCCGTAAACGCGAAAATGTGCAAGTAATTTTGAAGTTGAAAAATCATAAAATGTTTTGTGTTTATGACTAAGGATTAAAAATACAACACTAAGTTATCCATAAGTTTTCCTTCGAGTAGCTATAGAAAAAACTGGTAGCACCATTATAGAAAAAATTTTAAGTACGTTTGAATTTTAAATTTTTACGAAATAGCGTAACGATAACGATTTATCCTCAAACGATTTTAAATATTTGTTATTTTTCAAAAAGTATAAGTTGTAGATGCTTGAAAATTTTACCAGTTATTTAGATTGGCGTTGTCTTTACGTGATTTAAATTTCAAAATATTTTGACTTTTTTTGAGCTATTTATAGACAACTGAAATTTTCAATTTTTCTGAAAAATTTTTTTTAAGTGTCAATTAATTTTTTTTGGCCCAATCTAAATACTTGAAAATTTAATACAAAGTTCCTCAAAATTTATTCTTATAGTGATTAAAAAATCATAATACATAGGCACAATTTTTTAATATTAGCATTTGAAGTTCAAATATTGATAAAAATTCATCAAAACCATGAATAAACATTCATGTTTATGCAAATTATTTTGTAGGTATAATTCATAAAAATTGTATACAAGTAGCTAAGAGTTGAATATTCAATACGAGATTTTCCATAAGTTTAGCTTATAATAATTATATAACAACTTAAATTCTGGTATATTCAGGCCATTATAACATAAACCACCTTTTTCACCAACCATTTGAAATTATATTCTAGGCTGACAAATCATCTCCGTTCAGAATCGTTTTTCGTATACAATGATACCTATTATTTGATTCAAATTTAACACTCCTATACATAGAATAATGATCCATACGGCACCTAATGTACAGCAGAGCGGTACCCACTTATCCAGTTTCTTATATTGCATGTACTGTAATGAGTTTGCCAAATTACTACCAATTATAAAAACAAAGAAATATATTGTTTCAAGGTAAATACGATATACATTGAACTCACCATTACAAATCATATGATGGTTAAAAATTTAATTGAAAAATTATACCAAGTTTTAATGCAGTATAATTGGCATTATCTGCCGTAGGTTATGTATATTTTACTTTATATGATGATCATACGTCAAAATCATACTGGTTAACACAATCGCATGTCATAATATGGCAGTTTAAAAACATTGAAAAATCATTTTATGCTTATATTTGTTTTCTTTATGTGGGTTTGATTGTTGACAAAAATCATTTTAACCATAAGAAATAACAAATAATAATAAGTTATAATATAATAAATACAAAAGTATTTTTGCACAGTTCAGCGTCGACCGTCGTAGCGTACACACTACACATGCATCGCACTCGTTAGTGTTATCGCACAGTTATGCCTACCTTTAGTATTTTTATCGCTCATAAAAAGACAGTGTTTTTATATATAAATAAAAACCGAACATGTCGCGTCTTAATACACCTAACAAATTAAAACTATCTTCAACATCGTTAATCTCGTCGTGGCCTAAAGCCGGTGACAACAAATCCAAAATCTTCTTCTCTACTAACAAATATGCCGCTCTCGTGGACAATTTCGATTCATCAACTGAAGTCTTCAGCACTCCCCCGGTACCAATCTCACCATCTATTCAAGATGCATTCACGGTTGACTCTAAATCACCGGTTACACAGCCCTTAGATGTAGAGCATCTGAAGTCTCCTCCAATTTTCATCAAAAATATTTCCAACTTAATGCGATCAAGAGTGACCTTATCCGTATTACGGGGCCGGACGGGTTCACCATATCTGCATTGAACGATGTTTTAAAAATTAAAACTTCAAACTGCAAATAGCAATTACTAATTATAGAGTATTTCATGGACGATAATAAGGATTATTCTTTCCACATTTTTTGTCCGCGTCATTTGCGCCCAATTAAAGCAGTCATTTGCAATATTCACCATTCAACAGCATTAGAAGAGATTGAAACTGCTCTATCCTTGCTGGGTTTCTCAGTCGTAAGTGTATCCAATATTATTAATAGGACCAAGAATTTTCCACTATCTCTTTTCGCTATAGAGCTTGAGAACAATGAATTTAATAGAAATGTATTTAATGTCTTAAATTTACTTAATTTTAAAATCATCGATGAAAAACCAAGACTAAGAAAAGCTTGAGATTACCCTCAATGCAAGCGGTGCCAATCCTATGGGCATACGTTGAGATATTGTTGTCACTCTTCTTGCTGCATGAAATGTGGCCAGGATCATTTCAGTGAGGAATGCGTCAAGCCATGTGATCTACCGGCAAAATGCGCTTTATGGGCTGGTTATCACACTGCCAACTTTAAGGGTTGCCCATCGTATAAAAAGTTCATTATGTCCAAAAACAAAAAAACAGCATTCCGCTCTAACAGCAATACAAATGTGCAAACACCTACAAAGGTTTCGTCAAACGAGGTCCTAGGTGATCATGCTCGGCAGCTCCCGAGGAAATCCTATGCTGCAGCGACCAAAACGGTTACCTCTTCCATGGAATCCATCTCAAATGTTTTGTCTAAATTTATTTCCAATTTTAACTCTTTAATTACCCCACTAATTAATCTCCTTACGGAGGTCGTTAACAAACGTTTCTGTCCGTAGGGTATTGGGTTTTTTTCTTTCTGCTTATCTTTTCATTGTATATTATACTATATCTATAATTTAGTTATTAATATTACCTTAGTATATATCTTAGATCATATACGACGATTGTATATGATCTAAGGTATATATATATATATATAATCTGCTATCTTATATATTGTATACATTTTATTTAGGCTAACTAACATCATTAATTTTGTATGCCATATTTATAATGTAATTGTTGAGCAATTATAGTCGACAACTGAAAGCTAATGAGAAAAAAATTTAAAAAAAGAAAAGTATTTTTGCAAAGATTAATTTAAAATAATTGTATAAGTAATTATAAAATAAATTATTAATTCATTACTATACATTTAAATAAAAATAAATGTATTGACTATTCTTTACTGAATTCTGTTATGGGCTACGAGATATCAAAGTTAGATTAGTATGACCATGTCTCGTGTCGAGGAGATGCATATGCTACTATGACCATGAAACGTGTCGGGATACTAAGCTCACGAATTGTTATATTGCAATAAGAATGCAACTATGAGTGTAGTCACCTAGTCTCCGAAAATGCATCTTTATATTATAATCATTAATTATTGCACATTATCAAATACGAGTCCGAATTTGCAACAACAACTACAAGGATGCCTGGTTTCACCCAGAAGGCTACGATTCGATTCAAAAAAAAAAAAAAAGACGCACCACAGTATATAAGGAAAGCTCGAAGACCAGCAACAACAGATGTACCAAAGCATCAACACCAGAGCACTTTCATGACACTCAGCCACTTATTTTATTAACTACATGTTCTTTGTTTATACATAATAAAGACATTATTCATTATTAAGTTGTAATTATTATTCATTTTGAATAACACTTAGATTCAATTCTAAAATTGGCACGCAACAATTCCAATAAAAATAACTGATTAGTTATGAGAGATTTATAATTTGAATTCTAAAATTTTAT
>VUJU01001901.1:0-46469 GCA_009835225.1 Aphis craccivora
AAAAAAAAAAAAAAAAAAAACACACATCATTGTAAAATCAATACATTCTTCACTTCGTTCAGAATCTAAAAGGAACCGTCGAACGGTTAACTTATGCGAAATCACTCCAACCATTAAAAAAAAATATATATATATATATGTATAATATATAACAACTTTAATAACAGACCAATGGCCAATGCACTAAATAAATTTAGAGTAAATATTTTTTACAAGTAAAGAATTATTAATTAATAAAATTACGTGTTTTAGATTTTGAGTAGAGTGGACAAATATATTGGTTTTACAATATAATGTGTGATTTTATTTTATCTAATCCTAACGCCAAATTTAGTAGAGTAAAATGCTTCTATCTTCAACTTTGAAAATAAGTGCTGGTAGCTAAAATTACTTTAATTGGTACTTCGTGTAATCAAAAATAAAACTTATCCAGTAATTTTAAAAATATAATCGAAGAAAAAGTAATACACAGATACACGAATTTTTCCTTTTACACGTTTTTGATAAAATTGATTATTATTAAAACCTTTTTCAAAAAATATTTTTATCAGCATTTTCTAGACGCAATATAAATTTAAAAGTATTTAGACTATTTTTGTGCTATTTAAAAACATTTGAAATTTTTGAAATTAAATCTAATTTGTTAAATAATAAATAATAATTTAATAATATATAATTTATTTATTGCTTTTTAAATGCTTGAACAATAATGTGTTAAGCACATAGTCACTATTTAATTTATAAGCGTTTTGACATTGTATTTTTTAATAACTTTCCATATCTAAATTAACACATTTCAACGATTACAACTATATATATTTATATAAATGTTTCAACTTATATTTTTATAAAATCTGTTGAAATCACGAATATGTGTTAATTATTTTGTAATTAAAAATTAATAGGTACAATTTTTAATTTAAATACATTAGACTGTAAAATTTAATAAAAAGTTTCTCATATAAGTTTTTTGAAATGATATAAAAAAAGGTTAGCATAATGTCTTGTATATTTTTATTACTTTATTAATGATTTTAAATTTAACTGAATATTATTTACACTCAAAATACCGAGTTCTCCTCAAATAGTTTCCGTTTATTTTTCCACTTTAAATTTAATTATAATTTTCTAGTTTTATACATAAAATTAAAAAGTTTTAACTAGAAATAATGTTACAAATTTTAGTGATATTTTTTTATAATTTGAACTTCAGAGTTACAAAAACCTTTCTATACTTTTTTGATATTTTTAAATTGTCATTTTATTTTTTTTTAAGTAGTTACTTATTACTAATTACTAATTTTTCAAGTTTACACAAAATAAATAGGTAGAAAATGCGTTAAATTTTTGTTTTGAATAATAGATTATAGGTTTACATTTAAAACACGACCACATCTTATTAGATATTTATTATTAATGACATACGAGATAAAATATTAAAGAATGTTTATATCTTAAATTTGTACTCGAGTAGTCTTGAAATTTATAGAAAAATAGATATAGCTTATACAATTAATAGCATACGTAGTTTTTGAATCTTTTATTTCAAAAACGTCTAAATAAAATAACATTATTTAGGTCAAATAATTTATTACTGGAAAATATATAGGAAAACCTTTAAATTAACTTTTGGTTTAAAATTTAAGAAATCTGTACATTTATTATCGAATTTGATAATTAGGATATATAAATCTAATATTAAATTTGTAAGTGATACCACCCCCAAACACTATAGTAAATCAGGATTCCAGTAACATTTGAGCTTGCGAGGAAATTTGTCAGGTACAGTTGAGTCTCAAAGTCTCAATAACTTAAATCTCAAGGGGAATACAAATAAATTCGATTTAAAAATATTTCAAGTTATATACCTCAAATACAACTTATAAACACTTCAAGTGGCAAGAAAAAAATCGAAGTACTTATGAAGATTTATGTTATCACGACTTGGCTGTTTAAGTTGAATTCATATTTTTAATGAGAGGATTTTTAATTGAGAGATTAATACTTAGAGACGGAAGCTTATTTTAAAATGAAATTATCATAATATGCATTGTTTGCAAGTTTTTTTTTTACAAAAATTAAAAAAATTACGATTTATATTCATAATTTATAGATATATAGTATATACTATATACAATAAGAAAATGTGATTTACAACAGTAGGATTTTGTGCGAGAGAAGCGAGCGTTCATAGGCATTTCAAAGATTTGAATTCCGAAAATAAAATGTACCTATATTGATTATATCATGAAAAAAATATTGCAGGGTCAATTTATTTTAAAATTGATAAGATGATTGACTGATAATTGTAAGTTAAAAACAATATTTTAAATAAGAGGATTATAGTGAGTAAATGTTTATGTAATTTTGTATAGTAATTAAAGATAATGTGATCATGCTGTGATGTAATAATGTATGGTTGGTAATGTATCAATAAGAGTGTTAACTAGGATTGTTCACTAGCTATTTGAATTGTTATTATACTAATTAATTAAAATTATAAATTGTAATTGCATTAACAATTATTTGTATTCTTTAGTATTATTATTTTTTTATTATAATGTATTACATAAAGAAATTTCCAGATGACAGGTATCTAACTAAAAAACAATTATTTATTGTTCATCTCACATTCTCACATAATATATAATTATACTAAATGCCATATTCAAAATCCCTTGCTTTTCTATACTTTTGAAATTGTTCACTTTTATTCCAGCTCTCTAAGATAAATAAACTATATCTGAATTTAATTTTTTTTTCAACCTATACAAATCTGTTATAGTTTTTTTAGATTCTAAACAGAGTGATGAATGAATTGATTATACAATGATATGTGTTTTTTTTTGTCTGTGTACAGCATAACTAGTCGAAATAATGCTTCAATTTCAAACTTTGGGGGTGGTTTCCGATGGTAAAGTGAATATCCTTAATACATTATAGAGGTTAAAAGTAAACATTTCCCAACAGTTATCAAAAAAATCGAGAAAACAAAAAAAAAATGACGGAAAAACAGGAATTTTTACGCAAAACCAGTTTTCGACCAAATCGATTTTTTATATGGTTGTATATCAAAAATTAATCATTGTAAATACTTGAAATTTTCACCAAATGTTTATGTCAGTGTTATCTATATACACTATACAAATTTTCAAAAAGTTTTGACTTTTATTGAGTTATTTATAGATAACAGAAATTTTCGATTTTTTTTGAAAAATCGATAAAAAATTTTGGATGACCAAAAAGTTTTGAAAATTTAATACAAGATTCCTTATGAGTTGCTCTTATTGTAGCTAAAAAAAAATAAAAATCGTTAGTCAAAATTTCTTTTTATAAGCGTTCATAGTTCAAATTTTTACGAAATCTGTTGAAAACACGAAAATTTGCAGGTAATTTTGAAGTTGAAAAATCATAAAAATGTTTGTGTTTATAACTTAGGATTAAAAATACAGCACTAAGTTTTCCATAAGTATTTCTTCAAGTAGCTATAGAGAAAACTCGTAGCATCATTATAGGAAAAAATTTTAAGTGCGTTTGAATTTTAAATTTTTAGGAAATAACAATTTATCCACAAACGATATTATGTATTTGTTATTTTTCAAAAATTATAAGTCGTAGATACTTGAAAATTTTACGAGTTATTTAGATTGGTATTTTTTTTTTACGATATTTAATTTTCAAAATATTTTGACTTTTTTTGAGCTATTTATTGACCACTCGTCACTCAAAATACAACCAGCACACAGAGTTGTAGAAATTATATTGCCTAACTGCTTGATGCCTGAATGAAAAACTAAATATTTAGTTAGGGGTCATCATGGTAAAGAAGTTGAAAACCCCTGATCTAACCAAACCTAACCCTAATCCACTTGTCAAAAATATTGCGGTTTCAAAAATTATTATTAATCTTCTAAGGACTAAGATACATCTAAACAATGCCATGATCTACCACATAGTTTCAAAATACATTAATATGAGTTAACAATTTTGAACTAAATATACTCATATTATACTAGTATATACTTTTATTTAGCTTCTTTTTTCAAAGTTTATCCATTTATTTATATGGGGTTTGTATGTGTTTAATATATACTTGTATCCCATATACTTATTATTTTAGGGTAAAAATATAAATTTATATTTTTTGTAAAAAAATAAAATTAATAATAAAATGACAATGATATTATAGTTTTGAACTTGACAAAATTAGGGATTGCCCGGATAGGTATAATATTATTTATATGAATATAGCACCCTTATGAATTGTACCATTATTTATTATATTTTAATCAATAAAATTAATAATCTAGTCTGCTTCTATAAATAAAGTTTTATCATATTATGAAAAATGAATAATATATATGAATAGTAATAGCTTATAAAGTACTTATACTTTAAATAAACTAAACTTCAAAATTAAATTATTATCGATCTCCGAGGAAGAAATATATGTTTATTATTGATATATTATTTTATAATTTATAATTTAAACTAAACAAATTTACATTTATAAATTATATAATAAAGCACAATTCATAATTTTACTCGCTAACTTAGCAAACTTAATATAATTAAAATAACTATATAGTATATATATAATAAGTAGATATACTGATAGTTAATTGTCAACAATATACATGTTGTATATAATATATATATAACTACTCATCGTACCTATAATATTAAGTTAAACAATTAATTCATTGAAAAAACATTACAGATAAAATATATAATACTCATTTATTGTGGATTTAATATTGTATATCAAGTATTAATTGATAAATAGGTGGGTATCCTAGAATTAACACTTATATTTGAAATATGAAAATTTGTAATGGTATGCATTTAAACATTTTAAACATGTTAAAAGGAAAAGATGACTTAATCTTTAATCTAAAACTTCAATCTTGATACCTACTTTTAAAAGATTAATAAAATCGATTTCTTTCTATATTAATTATTAACTATAGAGATAAAGAATTCCTATAATACCCATATAATTTTCAAGGACGCTGAAATTTTTTCAAACTACTTAAGTAGTGGATTCTCTAAATGATGATAAATTAGTGAAAAAAAAAACAAAAATGAATAAAGAAGAACTTTTTCACAATAATTTCCAAACATAGTATAGCCAAGCTAACCAGGTGCTAGGTTTCAATTAATCTATATTCATTGAGTAAATTTTTCATTTATATTAAAAAAATAATTAATTAGTTTTTAAAATAAAATAATATGACATAAATTGTGTCCATAAAGACACTGAAATACATTACGGTAATTTAATATTTAAATATAATTAACATAACGTAAATACATTATTATATTTAATTATTTAATTATTATTATAATATTATACTATACAGACAAACCTGACAAACAGAATATTATTAATTATATAAAGACTTATAACTATTTGGATATTATTATTATTAATCAATAATAATAGATGGTTAACAATATTGTAATTGCGATATCGTTTATCAATTTTAGATTCACATAATTATGCTGTCTGGTTACTTGATAATTACAAAATATTACCCTGATTAAACTCAATTATTTAAAAAAATAATAATTTGCATTATTGACGTTTGAACAGAAGAAATCATTCAGTTATTTATAAATGGGTTTTACGGGTTTTCTTTTCAATATTTGTATAATTTTTCATTAATTATTACTGCCTTTCATGTAGTTGTATGGCTTGAGTAGTGACAACAGCCAATAGGACTGTAGGTATCTAATAAAACAATAATATTATATTACAATCGTTGTAATCGTCTTAATATTAATTTTCTGGGTATTCAGACTAAAATAAAAAGAAATTTAATTTAACCAACAATTTTCTAAAATTCTAAAATGTTGTAGCCTATATTATAAGTTATTAAGTTGGTACGTACCTATACAAAAGCGTGATATTATGTTTAATAGGTACATGCGTATATTATGTATTTCAAAATATAGGTAGGTATTTATAAAGAAATATTATTATTGTATATTTAATTAAAATTGACACAAACATGTTGATATAGTTATTTTATTGTAGCCATATGCATTTTGCAGTGTACACTATATAAATATACCAAAGCCTAAGGGATTTGTACAATACAATATACCAAAATTGATTGAACCTTCCAATAATATTATTATAAATTATTATGGAAATGTGAATTGTGTAAGCCATTTTACAATTACTAGATGAGAAATTAATAAATTACTTTTAAATTAAACTATATATTTAAAACGCATTATTATTAATAATATACTTTATTTATTCAAAATCATTTTCAGTGATATGCTATAATTAGTATAATTTATCATTAAATACAAGCTCGGCACATTTATTACATACAGTGATCTGTGTGATCTACTTTTTAATGAATAAGTATACTCGAAATATATTTTACAGTTGATTGACTTCTTCAGTTATATAAATTAAAAATAAGAATCAACAGTGAAATGTAATTATTTCAAAGTGTAATTACCGTCTCATGCATTAGGAGTAGGTACTATACTGTCTTACGAAATGAAGGTTAAACTTGATTAAGAAATTCCTTTGGAAGACACTATTCCAAGGATGGTAGAGGTTATTTTTGTAAAATGTAACAAATGACAATAATACATTTTCCAGAAAAATTGATTTGATTATTTCACACATTTTTTGTGATCTGAATTTCAATGAATCATTTAAATTGAAATAATTTAAAACACCATTGTAATTAATCATCAAATTACTTTCAACTTGAATTGATTGCAAACAAATGTATGACTTTGAGTTAAGTATGATAGTATATTAGTATAAATAAAATATAAGTGTATTAATTGAATTTAACAATAAACATTTTTAAAAAAATTTAAAGAAATTATAAAGCGCAGCAGGTAAGTGAATGAAATGTACAATAAAATTATGCAAAAAACGTATACGTTGTTTCATTACACTGTAATTAAATTTAGCTTTAAATGTTAAATCCATTAATTCTGATTTAGTATCTCATCAAAATTACTTTGGTAGACGATAGACTTTTAAGGTTTCGTTTACGATTCGGGGAAAAACCATTGAACTTTCATTTTGAAATTGTGGGTATATAAAAACATATTATAATTATAATACAATTGTTTTTAGTTTTGTATGATAATGTTTTAAAGATTTTAGTTTACATAATAATAATTAACAGTCCGTTGTATGAAACATAAATAATTTTGAGCTTCTGAAGTCCCAACATTTGTGTTCAAGTGAAACCAAGGGCGAAATTAATGCAATTGTTTTTTTTTTTTTTTAGAGAAAAGAGGAGTAATTTTTGGGCAAGAGGAGTACCCTGTTCATTATAAAGTGTTACAAGTGTTACGATAAGTAGTATGTAAACGGTCTGACCATGATGTTGTTTTGAATACCTAGTAATAACATTGCGTAGGTATATGTGGTGTTATTTCCTTGTACGGGTACCCACAGACGACAACTATAACAACAACAACAACAACAATGTTTCACACTCATCGAGTGAGTGAATTACGTTCACACGTATAGGTAAGTGATAATAATACAATTTATTGTTGTATTATATTATATTTAAGTATATTACTATATAGTGTCGCTCTAATGTAATCACGTTGAGTTTGGGATTTACGGATACCGTTCGGAGAAGGCGAGTGGGCGGTGGTGCACTCACTGTTAATATAATAATAATATTGTACATTATGCGTGGCAAATAAAATAAGGGTTGGGGCGGCGAAGCCTGTTGGACACTTTACGATTGCGGTGTGTCCGATAAGCGTGTTCCGCTGGTCCAAAACGGACGGTTGGTCGGTGAAATGGCGGTCGGTCTCGTTGCGCGAGTGATGACGAGGGGAGGGGTGCTTTGCAGGAGCTTTTTTGTGGTGGGGGCGGAGGGGCGATGGTTGGCGGTGGAAGTACAATGAGTCCGCTCGATACTTCTAATTACGGACGGTGTATAGACAAAAGATAACGAGACGGGCACGGTGACGGAAGAGAAAAATAATATTAATAATGCCACGGCACGGGCACCCCCCTTCCACTCGTTCACCGAAACGCTCGGCGTTCACGCGCGCTATAATCAAAATATTATATTTAAGCCCCCCGTGAGCACGGACGGTCAGACGTCCCGTATAGTCGTCGATTTGAGGATTTCCTACCCGTAGCTGGTTGACGGTCAGCGCGGATTCTGTGGCTTGACACCGCAGAATTATTGCGATGTACTTACCTACATAATACGTGTCGACAGCGATTTCGTCCCTATACTTGTCAGTAAACATGACTTCTATACTTCAACCAGTATTACATATTATTATGTATAACGGCAAGTCGGCAACGCATATAATACCTAATATTAAAATATGTACTCGGCGTACTTTGCACGCGCGTCTGAACCGCCTTATAAAATTAATATTGTTTTTATTGCATTCCGAGTAAAGAATATAGTTTTATCGCAATCAATTACGTCTCATAATCCATATAATCCTATACTAATAAATTGCGTACGCGTGTGTGTCCGTTATTCTTTTCTCTAAAACGTCTCCGCGGATTTCGTCGAAATGTCGTCGCTATTAATTATATTGTCTTTTTTTTTTTGTAAAAGGAATCCAATGGTCAAGGTCTCCGGGAAACTTCGGATATTTGAGTCGTTCTCGAAATATTAAAAATTACGAAATTCTGAAATATTGATATTATTCGGTTATTCCAAAGGTATAGTATATAATATATTATAAGGTACTTATTCGAAACATAATATGGGTTTCTAATATTTCTACAGAGTAATAATTGAAAAAAGTAGATATATTTATGAAATATCAAATAATATTCGTCACGCTGCGGTACTACCGTGTTAACCACGATATAATATAAATTATTAAAATATATATTTTAGCAAATGATTATTACGCATTATAATTAATAGTGCGGTATAAATAACATAAACTAAACGGGCGCGCTACCCCAGCGTCAACACGTAATTACGACGGTACCGCTAATCGTGCGGTAGGTATAGGTAGGCTGTCGGCGAATGATCGGGAATTTTAATTTTTGTGTAATACTGCAGGACCCGAGTTGAGCTCTTGGTACTACGACGAATACAGACATTACCACGCCATTCGTTTCGCACGATTCGCAAACAGGTAGGTACTCTTTACATTTTCGGCCTGTGGACTATAATATATATAGACGGGCATGTGTGTAGGGCCGCAGTGATGACCGAGTTGGAATATCGAAACGATTTTTCTTTTGACCAAACTCGGCTCCTACCCACATAAATCATACCTATACGTTCGTGCCTACCACCGCTCACTCGGCGGTAGTAGGTTACTCGTGTGAGAGCTGTAAGTAATATCATAATAAATTCGCCCAAACGGTGTGACTGCCATGGCCGTCGTCGTGTCGGCGCGTGTCTCGTTGCGGTGCGCGGCACACACATTACATTGCACAAGGCAACCGCGACGCCACCGTCGGCGTCGGCGTCGGCGGCGGCTGCCGATTTTCCCTGGGAGCACGACGGCGGCGCGGTGGCCGTAGTAGACGTGAGTATCGCCACCGGCCGGAGGGACGTCCCCCAGCCGTTTACACATCGTTCGTGCTCTCCGCGGCCACCGCGTACCGTTTACGTTGGACCCGTGTTTCGTGCGCTCGTTCGCCGTTTCAGACATCAACAAGTGTCGTGGTCGTCGTGCGCGCGACCGTCGCGTTAACGCGATAGGCGAACATTAAAATCCAAAATAAACGACGAAAACCGTTACAGTTGTCATCGGACGCGGCAAAATAATACCGCCGTAAATAATACCAATATCGTTTATTCGTCGTGAGTATAATTATTATTAAGTTAACGGTTTTTGCATTTTTATTATATTATATTATAGGCAATAACATAATTTATTATCGTATAAATAGCTGGTACACCCGATGCACCATATATATATATATATATACCTAACATATATATATATATATATATATATAGGTATAGGTATATTTTATAAAATGAAAATTTACTCTAACCCTGGAATTTAAATAACTAAATTTCAGAACCACGATAGACTAATTGGCTTTGAATTTTTCCATATAGCCAGGGTTTTTTTTTCCGCACACTCGTCAAAGAACGTGTAGCATTATCGTATTATAATATGCGCCTATGCATTTCCGCGACTGCATCACGGTAATACACCTATAATAATGAATTTTCCCGGGATATCGCGCGTAGCGTTTTCGACAAAGCCGTCTCGTGGCCCGTAGTTGCAGTACACACGGCAGATAAAGTCTCCTGGATTTACATAATACATGTATACGGTGTACGGTGTACCCATATCGATGATACCGCGGCAACTGCACGTTATGCGTCAGTATAACGCCGACGGCATTGCTCGCACCTTATTATTGTAAATTATAATAAATAATATTATAAAGTACGTGCAGTGGAAATTATATTGTGTTGCACACCGTTCCACCGTATAAACTATATAAGTAGAATTACGAATTATTAGCGGGATAATTTGTGGGGAGGTGTGGGCAATTTCCCTCACTATCATTTTTATTCCTCACTAGTCACCGGATATCCAAACCGTAGACGTTTTTAAATCTTCCGAAGAAGAGAAGGAATGCATTTAACAAACATTTATATGATATGTATCCAAATATTTTTTACCTCAAATTATTGCATAAAATGTATACATTTATTTTTCGTTTCTTTTGTTTTATAGTATAATAATAATATGTTAGCGTACCTATTGTCATTGTTATCGAACTATCTGGGTTACAAAAATATCAATATTAATATTATTTCATAATTTATGATAACATAATTATATACAGTTACATCATATTGGGGGAGGGGGGGGGTTTATAACGAGTTATTACATTTTTTTTTAAATTTTCCCTTATAGTAAGTACTTATCATAATTATTTAACGATATAGGTATCCATGATTTGTTTCTAAGCCATAGAATGAGTTGATACCAGTATGACTGTATAATACATATGGATTTATTTATATGTATTATGAAAATTTGGCATATTAGTAACATAAGTTAAAGTATTTTAATTATTAATATAATAAACAAACAAAATAGATGAATCAATATATTATATACATACCTATGCATACAAAAGTGATGACAATAAAATAAATAATGATAATTATTATAAAACAAGTAATAATATCACAGAACCTATAAAAGATCTTCAAACCATTAACACGACTCCATTACGCGTGTGATCAACTGTATTTTGAATTGACCATACCCTTTTTATGAAGTAGGTACGCTTTCTTTGTCCTGTTTTGATGCGATTGAGTGTTTTTCACTGGGCTCTTGAAATTCAGGAACTTTTATGGGCAGTTTGTTAATCAGGTCATGATTACGAGTTTCTGCTAGAAAGAAAGTTTCATCGTCTCTTTCATAGACATTTTATGCTCTCTTTGTGTAATTGTTCACGCTATATATGGGAAGTCTAGACTTAAAACGTAAATAAGGGTGCTCAAGAATGTCAATTGACGGTGATAGATACTAAATTGGGTAGACTGTTAAGCTTTTGTAGTATATAATATTATATAGGTAGTATAATATTATAATAATATTTTTGACATAATAATACTATGCATTTTTTTAAATAGTATAAAAAAGATAAATTTAATATTTTAAGTGTAAATATACCCCAATGAAGAGTTGAAAAAATCTTTTTAAAATGGATTTAACAATTTAAAATCCTTTAACTAAATATTTTAGATTTCATGCTCAACTCCATATCAATAATAAATATAATAAGAATACGATGAAACATACGTTGTACACGATTACATACAACATTAATAATTTTAATTGTATTTGTACGAACTACGAAACATACTTATCTTATATCTATCAATCGAATAGTTTTTATATTTTTCAAGTTAATATTACTATTTTTTTATGTATACAATGTATGTGTATTAATTGCTTGTATAGCATATTTTCTTATTATGCCCCTGGGCATAGATTGTATATTTATTATGAAAAAAATATACAATGTGCAATCGATGTTTCTTATTTTTAGTATTTTTTACACTGACAGTTACAAATTAATACAATGATTTATCGACGTTTGTAATAAACAAAATTTATATTTATTTTATTATATTCACGTAAATGATATGCTATATCACGCCATTATGATATTATTTATTTATAAAGTGTATTATATTTATTATTTTAAACATTCTACATTTGTAATAAGATACTGCAGTAATTCTTAATCCTTAATAAGTAACACAAAAATAATATTAATACTAGGGAACCAACAACTATATTTCAAAGAATTTCACTATACTATTATATTAACTTATGAACCAATGTATTTTAAATCGAATATAATATGTAATAAATATTCTTATGTTTTTTTACCAGTCAATTTTTCCGGTTCACAATATTGCAGAATTCGTACTTCGGTATAACCGTAAGTTAATAATTTACTTTAATATTGTAGACTGCAAATTTATAGTTATTTTAATAGATTATATATAACAAAACAATTTGCTAGTACCTAATAATAATTAAAAATTGGACTTTCATAAATATACTATGTATAAATTCAAATTTATACAATAGCCTTATACATTTTTTTAAAATCAAACGTTTTATAAATTATTTTCTAATATTTTTCTAGGTAGGTAATATTGTAATAATGTATCATCTAAATTTAATTAAATAATGTAATTAGTTCTTTTTTTATAAACCTTTATTTATGTCTAGAAGTCTTTCAACAAAATACAAATACACTAGACTATTTCAAATCTAAATTAATTAAAATAATTATGCGCCTATTCGAAATTATTGAACATACAACAATTTTAGTATTATTATGTCCCAGTACTATAGAAAAATTATACATAAGAACTTGCTCAAACAATAAATTTTAATTTTTAGTTAAGTAATAAGTTATTTATATTTATATGGATTTTTGAGTATTCTATATTTCCCAGAGTACTCTTCTTTTAATGTTTAACCTAACCCTTAACTATTCAGCCAGTATTCAGTTTTATTTATATTTTTTTATTGCATCAAATATTATTATTGGAATAAGAAAATAGCTTTGAAAGTAGTGAATTATTAAAAATATTAGTTGATTAATAATAGGAAAACAAAACATGTCATTTAGTATATTTGTATAAGTACAGTTTATACTAAACTAAGTACCTATATAAACGCCAGCAATAATATTAACAAAAATTATGTCTAGTATTTATAGAAATAAAAAATATTATTGTGATCAAATTCTTTATTACTTACCTAACTATTTCAGTATTATGCTGATAGTTCATAGGTACTATTCGATTTTGCTTATATTAACAACTAGGTACTTTATTGTCTTAAAACTAATCGTTTTTGTCTTTTAATCAGATTTTGTTTGTATTCAATATTCACCTCATATTATTTCACTGTCTTCAGAAAAAAAAACTATAAATATAATTGATGTTATAAAATGTGTCGCCAAGTATTAAATAACTATTAATATTTTAATATACATTAAAAATTGATGAATATCAAAACATAGTAGGTACCTACCCGAACTATCAACAATGTTCATTAAATGCATTAGGTTACCTATTGAAATAGTTCTAATGTGTTGTTTAATTAAGAATAAAAGTGTAGAATAAATAATTTAAAAAATAACTTATATTATATTATATCGATAAAAAATTATTTATATTATGTCTAATAATTTTGTTTGCTAATATTTTGTCATAATATTATTTTAATTAGATATTAATATTAGGTATATGAAAAATTAAATTATTGTATTTTAAAATCAATGTTTGGTCCAAAATCGACCTTTTTTTACCCAAAACACAAATACCTGTTTCACCCGAATAGTCAATATATATAATCAGCTTATTCTTTTTCTTTATGAATATATTTAGATCATTTTAAAATAACAGTTGACAATAGTTAATATTTATACATTTTAGAGTATTGTATTTATAGTTTTGCCTAGAAAACCCTACAGGAAAGCGATAGATATTTTAAAATAATTGTAGTTACTAGTTACCTACATTTTGTTATATTATGTGAATATATTTAGAATTTTATATTACGTATTGTATAATATATAATAAGCACCAAAGATATTTTTTCACGTTTTGTTCACGTAGTGGATTTATTTTTTAAAAATAACTGTTACAATTTCGTTAAGTGTATAGTTATCAGTATTAAATCAACTTAAAACGTATAGAACATTAATATTATTTTTATGCAATATTAATGAACGAAAATGATAAATAATTATTATAAAATATTAAAATTATAATCACATAATATTATATTAATATGTAATATTGTGACAATAACCTTTGAATTGCATGCCCATAGATGGCCAGATAGGGAATGGGAATGATTGCGAATTCAATCATAAACTAACACATAAAAAGCTTACTAATTCAGAGAATTATTACATTAAAAACAAATAAGTTATCTGATGGTATTTTCTAAGAAAAATAATTGCATATCAGTTCAGTACGTAGCACTATATATTTAATTATTTCCAAGACTATTAATCTTAACCTTAGTCATAATTAATTGTCTACAAATATTACATTATTAAACATTTATACATCTAAGAATTAATTTATTCATAATTTTACTTAAATAAGTATTATATGACACGTATAAATATACATTTTTATTTCAATTTTAGTGTCTTCAAATAATATTTTATTTAAAATTATGGGTGTGTTTTCAATGAATAAACTACACAGAAATACTGATTCGGATAAAATATAAAAAATACTATTTTGGTTCAAATAAATACAAGTTAGTAACTTGTTGGCTATATATAAAACGTACGTGATCACGTCTTATTCTGTGTGTAGTAAAATGGAAAACTGAAAACAATGTTTTAATTTCCGACCAGTGTTGACATAATCATAATCTATTCATACTAAGTATTAACATAGCTATTTAGATATTAACGGTTATCCGCAAATAGCAAGATGAGTAATATCAAGTTATCAAATAAATTCCAACGATCTTAATAACAATGTGCAGAATCAAAACAAATTATTTTAGAATAGTTCATCTCATAAATTATCGACGATGTTTTAGATGTTTTAACATCAAACAATTTTTGGAAAGAATTTTATATCTTTAGAATTTCTAAGCACATAATATAAATCATAATTCCAAATATTATTAAAAGTACTCAAATAATGCTTAATAATAAAAATAAAAATCTAAAAATTGAGTAATTGTAAATTTTATTATTTTTAACTAAGAAAAGTTATTATTTATTGGTTTTTAATAAAATACAGATTGATATAATTTCAAATTATTGGTATAATTGATTGAACTATAATTTCACAATTTTTTTAAACTATTTGTTACACAAAATCCTTTTTATTTTTTAAGTGTCATTAATTATAACTTATATTAACATCATTCAATTTCTGATAAAAACATAAAATTTATGCTCTAGTTTTAATACACAAATTAATGCAATAAAATAAATTGTTATAATTAAACTCATAAAAAAAAAAAACAAAAAAAAACAACTCAATAAAAATAATCACGATCAGTCAATCAAGCTTGATAATTTAATACCTACTTAAAAGTGTTGTTCTATAAGTAACTACTATTTTGTCTTTATGACTATCTAAGAAAAAATAATTTAAATATTAGCAAATTCGTATATTAAACTTGTTACTTATCTTTCAACTTATTATTCAAAGATGTGTTTTCATAATTTGATGTTAAAATGGTCGCTTTAATTTTAGTATTTAACAAAAACTATTTATTTCTGATTATAGGCGCCCGCAGAAATTTTTCTAGGAGGGGGAATTGTTAGGATTTGTTATATAATAAATAGTAATTTATCTTAAAACATATTTTTGAAAAGCTAGGGGGGCAAATGCCCCAGCTGCCCTCTTCCGTTCGCTTATGTTTCTGATGATAGTAATTTACTTCCATTCTACGAGCATGCAATTTATCGGGTATTATTATATTAGGTATTACAATAAATATGTATAAATTAATAGATTGTTAAAATTTTAAAATATTTTTTTAAAGATAACAGATAAGAAATGTACTCTATTTAATACACTTTTTACTCGTTCTATACTATTTACTAAATTGGTTAAATAGTACATTAATTTAAATTAATAAATGTAAAATACCTAAAACATCAAATGCAAAAATATAAAGCGACGGTTAGAACACTTTTTACGCAATATTTGAAAATTAATAGGAATTATAACTTTGAAAAAAAAATATATTCTTATATTAATGTTTTATTATGTCAAAAATAGACAAGTATTGATTAAATTAAATTGAAAAATAATTAATTGAAAATTGATTTAATACAAAAAATGGCTTAATAGTTAAATATATACAGAGCATAAAACATCTCAATTGATACTTTGTATAACATACATAATTTAAACACTTATAATAAGTGTACAAATTAAATCAAATTATTTATGTAACTATACTGAATATAAAGAAAAAAGTCCGTAGGTTCTGTAATTAAAAAAAAACTTTTTTAAAGTTTCATTTACAACAGTAAAAAAAAATATACCCATCTTTTGTAGGTATATTTAACATTATTATTTAATCTTTGGTTATTTAATATATTTAATTTTATAATCAGTGTAATTAACCGGCTTTTAATTAAAAATTTTCTTTTTCACTTAAAATATGTACATCATGAGATAAAAATTATTATATATTTTTTCTACAATTTTTATAACATTTGTAACTATATTAATCACCATAATTTTTTATGAACAATAGATTTTATGAAACAATTTCCGTAGTGGTGAAGTGGATTATATAATAAAATTATTGCAAAAAGCCAATATATTATTTAAATAGTCAACATAATTATTATTAATTGTCGGTAAAAATAATTTGACACAGTTTAGTTAATTAATGACTCTGTAACTCCCTGCCAGCGTCATTGCACTTGATTAATTTTCGATTAACTATTTCTTTAGCCACATTTTAAATTAAACAAATTTTCTCTAGCTATTTTTTGTGGATTTAATTGTTAATAGTCTATTTTGCTCTGGCAATTTATATTGTTGTCCGTTGCCATTTTTTCTACTAAATTGATTGTATTTGGTATTTTATTTTTTTTTTGTTCATTTTTACCGATCACCGTAAATGTGTATTGTGAAAACGAATGTGAAATAAATAAATATTAACGACATTATTTAAATAAAATTTAAATTCAAAAACAAAAACAAATAACGTTTGTAAAAAAACGACAAACGTTTGGAGAACAAAGAGTATCGCCTCCCCGTGGTGTTCTCTGGGTAACGCTAAATGATACTCAAATATGTATAACCATTATCAACTGATTTTTAAAATTACCACAATTCTGTTTGGTTTAGATTCATTGGTTCCATTACTTCCATCTCATTTGGGTGAAATTTTGGTATTATGTGTATTTTGTATTTATGTGGATAAAAAGCAAACATTTAGAAGAAATAAAATTATGAATTTGCATTTATATTTGAAATAAATACGTTATGACAAATAAAACATTAAAAAGGGCAATGAAACGTCTTTTAAATTTAAACAATATAACTTTTTTCTAATAATAAACCGTCTATTGTGTATAACTACAAAAATGACGTACAAAAGTATCATACATCATGTCGACTGTTTAGTGTTTACGTCTTACCAAATACACATATATATATATATATATAAATATTTTTTTTTTGTAAGTGTTTGTATATGGGTATGTTTATTATATTATACATAGAGTTGATAAATTCGATAGATATTTAGTTTTATATCTTCATAAAATAAATAATCAATCCAGTTATAAAAATTAGTTATATATTATAATATAGATAATAATGTATAATGTATATTTTAATTGGGTAAATACCCAAATTGAATCTGTTTAAAGAGATTCAAAATGAAAAACAATTATTAGAAGAAATTATTATAGTTAGTTATTTACATCATTTTAATGCAAAATAGATTTAAATACGAACGAATTTCTCATCGAAACTTAACTTTAATTAAATTATGTTAGTTCATAAATTTAATCAAAACCATAATAAAATATACATAATATTTATAATATGTGTACCTACCTATTATAATTGATTTGATATTATGTATGTGCATTATGTAATGTAAAACTTTTTATTATTTTTTACTAATTTTATATTATTTTTATTGGTATAATTAATTAAAATAATAAGTGTGTAAGCATAGATACAATGTACGCTGTACACGAAGTCAACGCCTTTAGAAGTAGTCAAAGTATAATAGTTAAAAACAAATTAAAAATTTTAAAACTGTATGCATTATATATATATATATATATATATATATATAGTCCAAATATTTTTAAAGACACATTAGAAGAATACAAAGTTTTAAATGTTTTAACTGCCGTTTATGTTTTATATAAATATATATATATATTTACATAGGTAGTATGTAAAAATATAAAAAGCAGTCATTTATATTTTCTATATAAGAATCTACCAGGGATTAAATTTTAACTTTCTTTTTAATATTTCATTATCTTATTCTATATAAATCTCATCAAGAGCTTATACAATTTATATATAAAATATAATATTATTTTAAAAACTAAATTTTTGAAAAGAAAAAGTTTTTCCATCAAACAATTATGTAAATTGTCGTTGGTACTCTAATAATATTAAATCGAATTATTTAAGTAAAATGTTAACTAATATGATATGTACATTTAGGAGGAGTTAGAAAAATAGATACGGTTTTTATAGAAATTGATGTTTCCTATTGAAAGTTTAAAAACGATAAAAAATTTAAAAAATTAAAAATTAACAAAAAATATTTTACAAAAATACTGTTTAAACATGTATAATGAAACAGTATAGAAGCAGTTTTATATGTAAACATATTACCTATCCATTTTAATAATTAGGAACTGATTTTTAAAATTTTAAACGTTTAAATAAATTAGTGTATTACTTTTTTCTTAGTACCATCCATTGGATTCATTTTCCATTATAAACTATGTAAGAGATACTCATTGTAGTCATTATCAATGAATTATTAATTATATTGTTTTTGCAATGATTCTAGAAACGTCCAGGTACTTCTGACATATGTTTAATAGACATATACGTACTCATTATTAAACGTAATTAAAAGAATGTCATCTAAAATTAATTGTGTTGAAGGAGAACACTACATTATATTGTTGTGACATACTTCTGACTACTTGAATTTTTCTCAAAACACATTTTTTCCCGTAATGTAATAAACTGAATAAATGTTTGCTGAAAAAATTAAAGTAATACTATTTCTGTATTATTTTTACGAAAATTTATCTAAAATCACATACTTTAAGTTATAGAACGAAATTGTTTAAATTGATATATTAGTATATCACACCTAATCCCTCCATTGGCTTCATTTATGATATTATATTATTGTATTAGGTCTGTTCTTTAATCTAAAGCATAAAAGTGTATTGCACTTGTCAATTAATAAAATATTATTTCATTTTCCAATAAATTATAATATGATCTATTTTTTACACAAAATGTAGGAAACATATTTTGTTCGTTATGAACAATTTTAATGACTTATTTTTATTTTTGTATGTCAGAGGAGGCCATATTTTTGTATCTATCATGATTATTATATCAAATTACTTCTTATTAGATGACACAAGTACACTGTTATTTAAATCAAAACATCTAATATTCTTGGAATTTACGTCTTTTATACCGCGAAGTTATCAAGTCTTCGCAATCCGTTGTCGGTTTAAATAATTATATTATAATAACGCTGTATATATCTAGTACACTCATTACGTGGTCTACATTATATACAAAGCAATGGAAATGCTTAATATTACAATAGAACTTATACTCCGGTGCATAAATGGAAAGTGGAAACGGGTGGTGTGGTCATGATTCATGATATCCAGTGTATTTTTATTATTGAAATTATAAATTGCAATGCTTTCAGATGTTGTACAATTTATTTTATCATTTAGACATTGAGTGCTCACTGCTCATGCGCCCCGTAGAGAGGTAACAGTTGTTGTACACTATAAACAGCGCACAACAATGTCTGACCACTGAAACTACAACTATACTCCGACGATTACTTTTTTTATAGTAAAAGCCTCCGTATTAGTATGCTATAAAATCAATAAATAATATTTATTACTTGTAAATTATGTGTTTTAATTGAACCAAAGTTTTACTAGGATTTTACAAACGTATTTATAATACTGAATATACATGTTCATTGGGAGGCAATAGATTAATGGTGGCATTATATTCTTAAAAAATAAATTTGTCGATACTACTCTACTTTTATAGCGGATGTCGAGCGGGTCACTTTAGTGGATGTGTTAAATTTTAATTTAATACTATATCATTGTATACGTAAAATGTTGTTGAGCGAAAATCTGTCAGCTTGAATCACTAATAGTATATTTTTTGATGTACAAATTAATGTTATTTTTTTAATTATTAGTATTACAACAGGTTGATTTAATTTTTGCCTAAAATATAAATATTTAATTATTATTATATCTAATATATATTTAAATCATATTATATTATTGATATTATTCTTTGAGTCAATAGATTCATGGTATATTTAATATATTATATAAAAATAATTATACTTGTATAAGTTTTAGATTTTTTAATTATTACGATATGAAATACTTGTGACAAGTATTTTATTAAATTTTAAAATTTTAGCTAGGCAAATTGAAGATATTATTATATAAGTTTGGATTTTTGATGAATGTCGTCAAAGTTCTAACTTCAAATGGATTAATAAAAAAAAAAATGTTGCCTAATAATACATTTAGACAGATATAACAACATAATGTGCGATCTTGTAGAATTGTCTAGAATTTCGATCCACCGAATAATTTTGTATCGACATTTACAGAAAAAATAATGAAAAATATTTAAAATTTCTCACTCCTATAAATATCTCAAAAATAATCAAAATATTTTTAAAATTATATTGTATATATAAAATGATAATATAAAACAGGTTCCCAACGTTTTATGACTTACTACTCCCTTAGTTATTTTTTCAAAATTCGGAGGCACCCAATAGACTACTTCGGTTTTATTATGTAGAGTATAAGTATATAAACGAAAGCTGTAAGACGTAGGTATATTGTATATACACATAATATTATATTTTATAAAACAAATTATTACATTAAAGTATTGAACATTAACTATATATTTTTAATTTTTATTTTTTATTATCATTGCATAATATTATTTTATTAACAAGATTAATTAAAAGTATGTTTTAAATAATATCACAGAACTTCAAATAAAGTTTGTGTCACCCCGATAGGGAATCTTTGATACAAACATTTAGTAATAATTTAAAGTATCCATGATGGTTATTAATTTTAAAATTAAAACAAAATAATAAAAATTGTTTGTGGAAATGTGGACAAATGGTAATTTTACGGATGGATGTACAATGTCGTAAACATTTAAACTTCAAACGTTCATAAACAATTTATTTGACTTTCCGATAGAAAGGTTAGGTTTTTTTTTATATAAGTCGCAAAATATTAAAGAATTATATATTAAATTTTTAAAACTTCGATAAACAATTTTAATATGAATTTTTAACTACAAAATAATTTTGCTAATCTTTATAATATGTTATTGAGAAACTTTGTCTACTATTAAATGCTTTTAAAATTCTTTTGTAGATTCATGCTTAATTTTTTTTTTTTTAATGTCTATTAGTAACAACTTATGAGCAACCCATATTATTGAATTTTCAAGGTTTTTGACTTATCGACAAATTATTATAAGACCTTTAATCCCCTCCCTTTTTTACTGTGAGTTATTTAGGGGATATATTTTATGACAATTTTGAAGTATTATAGAATCAAATCTCGAACAAGTAGTTTTTGAGTTATTTAACTTAGTGTACTAAAGATTATGGGTTTGGAAGTTATTATAAGGCTATTTAATATTTAATCTGTAAAATTTAGACTAATCTATCAATATTTATAGTTTATAAAATTGAATAAAATATAATAGATACCTAATAGATCTATCATTCCATCTATTACATATATATATATTTTAAAATATTTTAAGGACTTTTATTTTTAGTGATTTAGATTAAAATTTTAATGGGTAACCGAGAAACAACTCTTTTGAATAAAAAATTTTTGAATAAGGGTATCAACATTTTCAAAAAAAATTATAGTTTGTTATTATGATTAGACTGCAGTGGCTTTTAAAATTTTTTTTCGCGGTGCACTTTTTTGGACAAAATTCTGCTGAATACTATGAAAGACAGAACAAGAAAAAAAAATTCTATAAATTTTAAATTATTTATTATAAGCCGTAGACCACGATGTTCTTATAAAGTGTTCGTGGTTCCCCCGTGTATCACAGTGCACAGCTGGATTAGAGTAAATTACATTATATTATAATAATACGAGTACTCCATTAATCGCATTATGATTTTTGGCTTATAGCAAAAATGTTCCATTACATAGTTTTAGTTTATTTATTGAAATGTTTATTAGAATTTGACTGTTTACGAAAGGTTTAGGTTTTTATTTGATGTTCTTTAACCATTTCTTAAAATTCGTTTAACATTCAGGTTTAAAGTATTTGTTTAATTCTAAATATTTTTAGAATTAAATTAAATTTTATAATTTGGCTAACTCATTTTTAGTTTTTACATTTTTAAATTCATTTTTACGATACAACTATTATAGCCTTAATTGATATTATATAGTATATACGAATACATCATCTTAATTTTTTATAATTATTATGTGTTTTATATGTTTTTTTTGTTATTCTATAATCATTTCCAATTTTTTTTTAAGTATTTTAATAATTATTATATACAAGTTGGTATATTATGTATACGTAAACATTCTTAAAAAATGATAAAAATAATAAATATAAATTTATATAGACAATAATTATTTTTATATAAATAATATGTAAAATACTTTTGGATCAAATAATTAATTTGTATTTAACAAATTTGACAAATGAAATATAGGAAATTAATACTGAATTTTATTTCGTTATAAATTGTAACTATAATATTATTTAAATATAAAATGAGGTGGCTACAAAATATAGATACCAGACGTTAGTCATACATTTCACTCATTACTCGACAGTTGGATATTATTATTTAAGATTTGAAATAAGTTGCAAATCATCGAATATTTAAAATTATTATAATAGCTACATTTGAATCTTTGAAAATCTTCGCAGATAATTAAATTAAATCCGGTAAACGAAATTTAATCAAAATAGTTTATTGATACTTTATAATTCTCCAAAAAATGTCAAGTTAATTTTAGTGTTTTCTATTGATTTTTATTCAGGCGATTCACAAAATGCTACTCTCTTCACAACCCCAATCTCATAAATTGTTTTTATTTAAATTTAATTATAAGATCATCAAAAATGTTATTTGTGTTATTTATATATATTGATTAACATAAACCTGCTTACATAATTGATTTCTTGATAAAATGTGTACAGGTTAGGATCTAAATCGGGGGTGCACGGCGGTGCACTTGCACCCCCTGGCAATATATATATCAGGTGCAGAAATATGCGTTTGCACCTGCTGAAATAAACTGAACTCAAAATATAATTTTATTTTATTATTTTATTGAATTGTTTTATAATGCATTGATGAATAAATAAATAAAATAATGAAATTATAAAACAAGATATTAATAAGTTCAATAGCAGTGCGTCGGTTTTGGACGCAACATATCTTTAGCATAATTAATAATTACAATAACTATGTATGTAAAAGCTAACAATTATTAATGGAGATTTTATCACTCATCTAATATATTAGTTATTCATTGTTGTTATGTTATGTTTATGCTTTGTACCCAGAAGGGCTCTAAGACTTGGTTGGGGGGACTAATAGTCACACTTTTCACTAAACTTTATAACAAAAAATATAATAACCTTTATATTATATGATATTAATGTGGGGGGGGCTGAAGCCGCGCTTGTATAATGTATGCACTGGCTGAAATTTGATTGAATTACGCCAATGGTTAGGTACTTATATGTTATTAATTTAAGTATCATAATATAAAACTAACGCTACTGTAATTTGAATAAATAGACAAATTTTAGCAGTTGAGTAGTGATTTCCCGATTAGCGTTGATTATGAATTTTCGAAGAAAATTGAGTTAATTTCTGATTGGGTGTTATAGAATTCTGTGAAAATGTTGTGAGAAGGTACATAGGTACTGAATATAATTATAAACATATTAAATTTTAAATATCAACAGCTTAAATATATTGTTCGTTAATACTATAATATATCATATAATGACATTTGTAAAATATATAGTCTATATTGACTAGATATAGGTATCATTTATTTGTTTTAACAGACTTTAATAATAATTATTAATTATATTGCACATGTTTATCTTAAGTAAATATTATTACAGGTCGTGATATATAGATTAATCACCAATAATCATTCATTATAATATTATGAACATATTGTAATTTTAATAACATTTTAATTTCTAATTTCTTGTTTAAATGTGTTCATGTTTTACACCATTGGTAAAAATTTTAAGTACTTATATAATATGGTTATTAATTTTGAATTTGCAGGAAAATAACTAAAAATTTTGTTGAAACTTGAATGTGCTTAATTTATTTTATTATTCCAATTATTTTGAAAAATACTTGAAAATTAGGAATCCAAATTATTTTTATCCTAAATCTGATCCAATAATTTAGAAACATTATTTTAGTGAAATTTAATGTAGACCTACCACTTATTGGCTTAACATTTTACTCATTAATTAAGATTTAAGTACGATTAAGAGTTAAGACCAAAATAAATAAACAAGCATTTGTTTTGTCAAGAATTAGTGGATAAGTAAGACGTCGATCATTATGAGAATGAGTTTAACAAAGGTAAATAAATAATATCACCTTCGTCAAACTATTATTTTGATTTTGTTGTTAGTTTGTTACTCCAATATTTTCCCTAACTCCCCATATATACTCATTTACAAATCTATTTATAAACTTTTTCTAAAATTTACCACTAGGTTCAATGTTCATACATGCTGAGAATTTTATTTGTATAAAATATTTTGTTTTTTATAAAATAATATACATAATATAATGTTTGTTATATAATAAATAAATTTAATAATGTTGTGAATTTCGTTATTAATATTATTAACTGCACAGTGCCGCAGGTGGTAAGATTTATTTTTGTAGATAATGTTAACATTAATACTTTAATGTAAGTATTCTATAGCTTTTCTTTTTATTATTTTAGATAATATACAGTTTTGTTACTCTTGTTGTACAGCCTGAGTTTAGTGTTGAATGAAAATACAATTATTATTATTATTTTTTAATTCGTGTTGAAAGTTACAAATCTGTTTTTTTTCTCTTTTTTACTTTTTTCTATAACTGAAACAAATCTTGTTTTGTAATTATAGAGTAATAATTGATTAATATATCCCACACGGGTCTTAAAACTGCTGTAACCGTTGTTTATATGAACATCCAATATTGGTAATATCTCGTTCCACTCAACTACTCAAGGGATCCTTTAATATAAAATTTCAATGGATATTCATAGACTACTCGTACATAAAAATACCGGGATTTTTGTAACTATAACATAGTTTCACTTTCACACTAATTTCGATTTCCATTATAATAATTAATCATAATATTAAGGCATTTTATAAATACAAAAATAATAATATTCTTAGCTGTATCTTGTACCTTTGTAAGATAGGAATAACTAAAAAGCAATAATATACATATATATATATATATATATTTGTTTTGACAATTCATATTGTTTGAGAAATGTCAAAAAAATGTATTTATTGTGTACATACAATTTTCAAATAAAAAGTGATACCAATTTGGTATTGCGGTGAATGGACATCGTGGGTATTAATAATGCTGGTAGATTTTAAAATTAGTAGCCATGAAAATGACTTTTTTTATAAATTGTTACACGTCAATGATTAGCAGGTCAATATCGTCTGGTCATGGGCTAGCTCGTAAAGCAGTATAGGCGTTGATGATTTAAACAGGATTTAAGTACTGTAATACTTTTTGATTCCGAGTTTCGATTTCTTCAAAATTATGTCAGTTGATTGAAAGTTTTGAGAAGAATGAATGTTTACTTTGTTTTTAGTACATTTTGATTTGATCCAGAATCCCAGCAAAATGTTTAATCATATATGGACGTGATTTGTTAGTTTTAGTTTGTAATTTTGATTAAAATTGTTTTGATCTGGATTTAAATTATGATTATATGATTATTCTTTGTTTGATATTTCTAATATTTTTGAATGGTGAAATAATCATTTTGTAAATATTTCTTTCTGAAAGGAAAGTATACTTGACAAATTCTAGATGATTGAACTTCTAACGAACAATAAGTTACTATCTATAAAAATATGGCTTAATGTTTGATTAGTGTCACATATAGGAAAATTGGTCGAGTATGCACTATGTATAAGTTTTAGTTTGTGAAGAAAAATTACTTTTAAAGTTAAACAACGTATATAATGAAAATTATACGACTTTTGATTGTTCGTGATTAGTTTAATATGATTTGAAAAATGTAGGTTTCTATCGATCTGAATATCTGTTTGAATCTTTAAATAACCAATAATTGTCTTCGGGTACCCATTAGGAATAGAGTATCAGTAAAATGTCTGTTATGCTTATATGTTATCGCAATTAAGCATTCAACATTTCCAAATCTAAAATTAATAAAAAATATTGACAGCAAATATCTTAAAGATACCAAGTAAATTCAATTTATTTCCAGAAAACTTTCTTAAAGTTTATTATTAAAGCTTTTATACTGCCTCTATGGGTGATCTTGGACACACAAAACAAAACATATTATCGTAAAACCAATAAATTGATCAATTCATTCAAAATAAATATAAAATGTATTGGTAATAATTTAAGAATCGGTAGAAAAAAACATATTAATTTTTTTATACATTATCAGGACTATAATATAAAAATATTAATTGATATTATTTTAAATAAAAAGTGAAAACTAAATAAATTATTATACTATTACATTTAGAAATTTGAATAATTTAATAATTTAAATGAGAATGTTGAAAATTACCTTTTTAAAATAAGAATAGTATTAACAAACAAAAAAACCCGTTTTTATTCAGTCAACTGAATAGTTTAATTTAGTTAAGTGATATAAACTTATATTTTGATATAATTTACTATCTCCTTAGATTTTCGCGTTGAGTTATATACATTAAAAACACTTATATAACAAACAAAATTCTAGCCTCTGTAAAGAAAATATTAATGTGATAATATAGGTATTGCCAATCTTTATTGCTAAGGTAAATAATTTTAAAACTTTATGTCGTTATTATATAATATTTTCATACGAGAGAAAAAATCATTACATGCATTGTCATGTGACTAGTGGTAAGTTATTAATATCAATGTTAAAAATGATTTCATTTCTTTTATAAAAGCATCTATATAATATAGCCTTTATAAGAATAATGATCTTCTTTAAAAGTATTTTTTTAACAATTTTTCTTCGAACTATAATTGGAATATGCTTTTATTTTCACATAGCTTACATTTAAGGAATACACGATTTATCTAAAAGTTTTAAGGTTAGATTTAAGATCTTTTTATACTTAAAACGCGATAAAACATTGTATGAAAATATTTAATTGAAATTTTAAAATTTTACTTAGTTTTTAATTTTTGAATGCAATTTAAATTAATGTCATTTTAAAATTTCTCTATGTAAAAAATATTAAGCTATTGTCATAGTATTGTTAAGTAGTTATTTTTTACAATAATAAAATGTTAAAACCATTACAATGGTAAATGTGTGCTTTTATATTTTGTCTGTCATCACATCATTTGAAAAATCATAAAAGTTTGCAAACTATTTAGTAGATAGTTAAAAATATATACAATTTTAAATGTCCATAGCTAATCTTGAGTATTTAATACGAAGTTCTCCAATAAGTTGAACTTAGAATTCTAAAGATATCTTAAATTCATTACCATAATTTTGATGAAAATATCTAAAAAAAAAAAAATAAAGAATTTCTCTTAAAACAATTTTTATTATTTTTGTTGTAATTCAAATCATAAAAACTTTAAACTATGTACTTAAATTATTATTTTCTATATAAAATGAAATTATCAAAATATTTAGATTAATCTTAAGTTATTTATACCAAAAGAATATTCATACCGTTACATTTAGTATTGACTTATAAGCCAATAACAAAAATATATTATGAGAAATATTAATATAATATGTTTATTATATATTTAAATTATTATTTTTGCTTATATTTTTAGTTCAATGTACCGTAATTTAATAAAAATTACTAGTCATTACATAAATATATAATATAATAATATCCTTAGAAATTTAGATTTATGATTAAGAAAAATGCAATGTGCTGGTGATATGGTGAGCATGTGACAATAAAGCCGCACCACAAAAACCATAAAAAAACCCTACCAAAGCGGCAAAGCACATCTCGAGTGTCGTAATGCTAGTATGGCATATGAGTAATATTACTCCATTTATGTTGTGGTATTAGAAGTTTCTGTTACTTCTCGAATAATAAATTATTTTTTGATTTTTATATTTACTTTAATAATATTTATATAAGTATTAATTATTTACTAATAAATAACATTGATTCAATGCAATTGGATCGTACATTTTGGATACATCCTTCATAAAAAATAAAGCTTTTACACTAAGAATATTTTTAATTTGAAGAGAACTTTCATTATATTTAATACCCTTAAAATTAAATTGCTGAATGTTACAATGCCATTTCAAAATTTTTTCAGACTTAGTGTGGCCAAAGTTAGAAAAAAGTGATGTAAATTTTCGATCAGATAAATCAGTTGAAGAGTGATTGATAATTACATTTAGGTAAGTTTTTAACTTATATTTGTTATGAACAAGTTAGTAAATAATTATCTCATTTTAGGAGATAGTTATCTATCACAAATGTTTACCTTATAATGTTAAAAATGTATAAAGGATAGGTATTTTGTAGTTATTTTCATTACGTATATAGTAAGCTGAGAAAAAAAAATACCTTACAAAAAATTATAAAAATTTAAACCTTCGTAGGTACTTAAAAAATTGAGAGTATAAATAACTTGATTATATTTTTTGATCGTCTCTGTTCTGATTATTATTTTTTGTGTGCAGTTATTTTATTGTTGAATTCAATTTTATTAGCAGAAGAGTAACTGATCCAGTTGTATCCTAAAAATATTTAAAAAAAAGAAAATATCCATAAATACACAAATACCTAGATATTTGAGGTCTAATACTAATGTACAAACATCATTACTAATAGTATCTATTCTTATATTGGAACATCATTGAAGTACCTATTATTTATTATACTATAATAGTTAAATTAATATTATAACAATTAAATTAATATTATTTGTATTTATTAATTATTTAATAAATACATGTACAAATATAATAAATAGCATAGAATTAATATGAAGTAAAATTGATTCAACGTATTATTTACTAATTAAAATTTTTTGTAGTAAGACTTAATACTTCATCAGCAATTGTTTACGGATCTTTCTTTGAGAAAGAATAATCAAGGTTTTAATATTATTTTAAACTACTCTCTCCGTATATATGCTACTGTATGATTGTTATTCTAGTTAGTAGAAACATTACGTCTTTTTGATCTTTGTACATATAAAATGAAAACAAAAATAAATAATATAATTATTAACAATGTTATTAAAGTTTTGATGTAGGTACTTAATTGGAGTCTATGAAAAAAACTGGTATAACTGTAAAAACTGGTAAAAATATATATATATATTTACGGGTCAGGTCTTTTAAAAAAAAAATTAATGTTAAGCAAACTACAAAATAATTTTTTCTAGGTAAAGTGGCTTATAGTTTAGTAAAAATCCATTTCATATCAACCATTTTAAACAAAATATATAAAATTCTTAATTTATAATTTTAGCCAACAATATAATATAATCAGCACTTATCAGGAACTCTACTTTAAATTTACCTATTTAAGTATAATTTATATGCATTTTACAATAAGACTAGTTAAATATAAATGCAATAATTTTTGCATATTATGAGTTAAGTATTCTCGACTGTGTGGTATAATTACTGATACAACCAATGAACTAAATAATTACGAGTAATATACTTATAAAAGATAGCATATTAATTAAAGTAGAAATAATTCATTGCTGCGACTGTGGTATTTTGAAAAAACCGTCACTATAAGTCCAGTTTGTCTCTTTATCACTAGAATAATCATCTGATAAGAAACAGGGCCTGATATAAAGTAAATAGATATATGAGTATAGTATAGCACTTAACGAGAAAAAAAGGGTGTAGTTGCCCTAGAAAACATTTAAGGGATGGCTGATTTTAAAGGCCATATACAGTTAGTGTAATAAATATACAAGTGTATGTGAAGGGTTGGACCTTTTTTTTCACTAGGCGAAATCGTCTAAATGCTACTAGGTGAGATTATTTAGTTATAAGTTATAACAATGATATATGTTAGTTGAATGTAACTTAACATTATTTAACAATGCTGTACAATGGATGATTTTGTATATAAAGTGAAATACTTTAGAATAAAATAGAAACTATTTTGTACTACAAGTGAGAATTTGAGATATTTCTATAGTTTCTATATTATTCTATATACTATATGTAATATTATAATTTTTGTACCGTTATATTCTATAGAATATTAATTATTATATTTATGCTAAGATGGTGCTGATATATTTGCATCATATATTTTTTGTATATCTATTCCACTACTTAGAAAACTCAGTCTATTTATAATATTTAAATATCGTACAAATATAAAATAGTTTCTTACATTATTTTATATGGTACGCATTTCAATATTTTTGATTTTATTTACCTGTAATAATCGTTATTACATTCTTCACTATTATTTTAAATATATATTTTCTGAACTTAACTTACACTTATTAACGCTTTAAAATAAAATGTATAATAGTTTGTTTTTTAGTTACATTAACCCACGTAGCCTACTTATATTATTAAATGTATTTTTTTTTGCATTATTAATTATTAAAATGTCATCACCTTCTTATTGCATTCGAATTATAATTTTTATTTTATTTATTTGATTTCTGTAACATTTTCATTATCAATACTCTGAATTCTGATTACTTGAATAAAATGTTATTATTTGGCTCTTGATATTGTTACAATATTTACCTTTCAGCTTCTTGTCTGTTGGTATCCCATTACTTTATTATTGTCAAGAAATTTCTCTCAACTACATCACATAATATAACATTCATTATATGCATCATATTATATGTTTGAATGTTTCCAACTAAACTACCACTCCCTCTTACCACGTACTGAATTCTGTTCAAATGTATTTAAATAAATCATTTTGCTTGTGATTTCCGTTTTAATATTAACTTTTTAAACTACTCAATTAAAAACATTGTATTTTTTTAAAAAAATTAATTTTAGTTTGCTTGATAATTTTTATTATTATTATTATATTTTAAATAAATATTTGTTATAACTTATTTATAACGTTATACAATATAGTAGTTTATTATAAACTGTCTCGGTAACGTGGTTTTACTAATAAATAACATAATGATTCATTGTATATTTAATCAATGATATAATGTAGTATTATAATCATTAGTTTATATTAAAAATGAAAAATAACTAAAATTAATTATAAAAATTATATTTTTGCCTATTAGTATTAAACAATAAATAAATAATTTGTGCGTTGAATGGTATTGATGTGCAGCGTTTGTTCATTAAGTTAAGTGCGGCCATGTTAGTGTTTAATTTTTTTTTGAAAATTAATGTAATCGATAATTTTATATTTCTGGTTAAATATTTAAGCTTTTTACGTTCATTTAAAGCTTAGACAGACATTGATTAAAAGTTGCCAAAATACACGATAACATTGCAATTAAGTTGATTTCTTAGAACTTAGTAGTTTAAAACCAGACTACTACATAATTTATTATGTGACCATTGTGTATTATTATTTATAAGTTATAGCTTATATAAGTTTATGTCTGATGATTCAATTAGCAATATCATAGTTCGTGTACAAGAGAATGAATGAGGAAGATAGAGAGGAGTGGAGACGAAAAAGACACAAAAACAATTCATTGCACAGCAGCATCTTCGAATAAACGATATTATTTGAAGGGTAGATTGGAAGTTTATACAACTGCTATAAGATCGATCTTTCGAGGGAAATACTTATTGCTTCCTGTTATTAGAGTTTTTCTTCCCCAACCTCCATTTTCGTTCTTGTTGTCGTTTTTTTTTTTTTTTTTTATCTCGCTTACGCAGAAATTGAAAGCATTGTGAGTGGCAGATAGGGTATTATTTATTGATTTCCTATTTTCATATGTTGCTCAGTCCATACATACAATTTTACGATGTGTAAATAAAAAAATCTTCTCAATTTTAAATAAAACTCTTTTTTTCCGAGTTTTAATTTTAATTGCGTACCCATCACAAATTTAAAGATAATTTTTTGTATTTAATTTTGTATTTAAAAAGAACTTGTTATATTTTTAGAATTGATGTTTGCTCTTCATAAATGTATAAACAGAAAACAATTGGGGTAAATACTTTTTTTTTATTTTACTTACAGTTGTCTTAGCATAATAGGTATACATATTTTGTCCTTGACAACACATAAATGGTTTTTTTTTTTACTGTCAAAAATTTTGGAAAATTATTATAAATACATTACTATACGTCTATACATGAAAACCATTTATTATTATGGTGCGGATATAAATAGGAACCACATGTTTGTTCAAAAACACTACTTTCTAAGCACAGATTTATTTCATATATCAGAGAACCTATGAATGAAAATTGGGTTTTGCATTCTTTTGAATAGGGTGTTTGTATATCTTGAGTAGGTACATATTTTCAGTATATTTTATAAAAATATACCATAAAATATTCTACTAAAAATAAATAAATTAAAAACGGTAAAATTTATTTTGCTAATTTTATTTTTATGTACTATATACTTTTACCAATGTAACAAACAAAACCGATTATGCGTTATGACCATGATGGTCTGACAAACGACATTTTTGTCAAATAGTTTTAAATAATAATATCGATTTATGTTTTATCATTTTTTATAAAAAAAATAAAAAAATTTTGAAGGGAATATTATAACGTTTTTTAATATATTAGTATATTTAATATTAAATCGTATTTTTAAAAGCATGTTTCTTCTTTTTTTTTTTTAAAGACAAATTTACGTCCTAGTTATTTTGATTTATTACGTTCACTACAGATCATATTATTTTATCTATACACGATATTGCATCATTTACACAATTTTTTTCGATATATAATTATGTCAATTGGAGAATACATTTAGAGATAAACAAAAATTTTAACATATGCTTAACTTCGTGAATATTTTAATGGGTAATATTTGAAAAGGTGTTTATTTATGTATAATTTTGTTTCAAACTTTATTTTCATACTTTATTCAATAAAGAAAAGTTTGAATCTTTTTTTTTAAAACTATATTAACTTAAATTTTTATGAATTATACTTTCAGTAAAACAAATGTAATTTGAAATTTAATTTTCGTTTTCGATTTGATATAAAAAAAATAAATACATTTTTAAATATTTCTTTATATTTTTCATAAATATTAAACAAGTAATGAAATTATATGTAATTTAATAACTAAATAAAAATATATACAAATACCTAAAAACTATTTGAAAAATATCTTTTCAAATAAATATAATTTTAAAATTTGAAGATTTATTGCTGTGTTAACCAAACATTGATTGTTAACCAACAAACAAGGTTCAGATTAGTGTCATTTTTATAGGACGATAGTTATATACCATAATCTTTTCGAAGAAATAACGTTTTACAGTTTTCCAGTAAAATACTTTGTTAATTAAAGCGAATCACGTTTAAAAAAAAAAAAAAAATATGACAAATCATTCCAATTTTTTTCAAACTTTTAAATTAGGTATCCTCAGTCAATAAAATAATAAAATAAATATTATTTTATACTTTTTGTAAGTACTAAGAAATAACGATTTTGTTCCATATAATTTTAATAATCATCAGCGCATATCATTCATATCATACCTATTTAAACACTGAAATAAATGTTCATTCTTTGTATATAAAATTGTTCTGCAGCTAATCATTTGATGTATCGAATAAAGGTTACTTTGCTATTATTGATGTTTGTTTAGACTGGTGAATGATACTTTATAACAAGACAAATATTCAATTAAACTTATTTCAGTTACTTATTAAAAAATTCATACCTTACCCTGAAGTTTTATTTCTGATTACATATTTATTTTGAAAATACTTTTACAAAAAATAAATACTAGAAAGTAAAATGTTGTAATGTATACCTGATCACAATCTAGAACTATGATTTATATTTTATTGAGCGTATATATTGTACACATAAGTGATATAATCGCATAAAAACTGAATAATTATTATTTCAGCGTTAAAGCTTGAATTTAATGTATTTCAATATAATTAATATTTTTCTAAAGCCGTTTAGTTTGATTAGTGTTAGTTTAAAATACAGTAGGTATTGAAAAAATTCAATAATAATAATATGTTTAAAAATTTACGATGTTTTAAAAAAAATATATAATGACGTGTTTGTAAGAAGTATAATTGGAACTAGAATTTATAATATATGAAATAAAAACAAATAATTCATCTTTTGTCTTGTTTGAGAATTTACAGTTTTCTATTTACTATGTAATACGTGTAGCGTATATTTAACATAATATTATATAGGTATTCGTAAGTCTTTATAGTATTGTGCATTTTTTGAAAAAGCTTTAAAGTAAATATAAACTTGCGTTTGTTTGTGATGGATATATTATTATGTACCTAGAGACATGACTCGTATATGTCGAAGGGTTATTGTTAAGGCGTTTTATTTGTTTGTTGTCTGTTGACTACACTGAACGAATTCCCATTGAGTTAATTTTGAATGAAATAACTTAGTACAAGCTTTTTGTGTAGTGTTGTGTAACAATGATTTATATTTAAGCACATAGGTATATATTGTTTAATTTAACCGATATTAAAATTCAGTGATTGTTATGAGTATTGTATGGATTTTTTTACAATTTTATTATTAAAAAAATATATAAAAAAACATAATTTGACAACATTTTACTGTTATAATATTCATCATAGATTTAACAATATCATTAAAATATGAATTAACAAATACAATTAAATTAATTAAAACTATATATATTTTTATACTTAATTGCAACAATTTAAAATATATATGTATGTATAACCTATGTATATATATATAATAACAAAATAGGTAGTTTAAATTATTTTTAAACCACTATTATAATATAATATATATGTTATCGCTTTCTTTATGAAGTGTCAAGTGGTTATTAAATATTTTATGATTTTCGAATTTTGATTTATCATTTAGTCCTTTTTTACGAGCAGTTTATTTTAATTTTCAGTTAAATTACATTCTTAAACTAGTCAATAATCAAGTTTTTGAGTTAAGAATTCCTTGGTCGTTTGAAATTATTTTGGACGTTCCATTATTTCTTTTATCGTTAAAACAATATTAAAGAATTCAAAATGTAGTCATTTGAATTATGTTTCCTGTTTGGGAATTAATAACTTTTATTAAAATTCCTAGCTCCATAACTAAATATTATACATAAATGTTTTATTTTTTAATTCACACACTAAACAGCATATTTTAATTTTGAATTTTAAATATTAATGATTGAATGTTGAAATGTTCATTGTCTTATGTAACTATTAATTATTACTTAATATTGTAGATATTAGCTATTATAATATAGTGATGCTAACATTACCAACTTCCTTATGGTCAGTATCAAATATTTATTATCAAGACCACATCCTCCATCTCTAAAACTTTCCAAATAATGCATGATGTTTTAAAGAATAAGATAATAATTTAACATTTTGGTACTTTCATCAATAATTTATAGGATTAAAGTTATTTATATTTTAAAACTTTATTTAAAAAATATTATTTAAGTACTTTATTTTATGGGTATAAGAAGTATCAGCCATACTTCTAATATGTATTTAAATATACATTATATACCTGATCGACATTTTTAAAATTATAGCTCTTTGTAGAATATTTACTATTTAGTTATTTATTTACATCTTTTCAGTTAATATAAACTTTTGAGAGTAAAAATTTGAAAAACCCTTAATATATGTTATAAAAGTGATGTAATTATACAGTGTACTATGAAATAATACTAACGAGTGCATTTTTCCTTAGCGATTTATTCACAAGTCTAATGCATATTATTATTATTACTCTCGTGTCACATACTGTTGACATAATATAATTGTTAAAAATAAACTAACTTTTTACATTTTAATAAGAGAATATTACACCAAAAATATATATTATTAATTGTCTTAACTTTCAACATTTCAATTTACAAATATAATTAAAACTGCGGTTCACTAAGTAGTGTAATCTATATCTTTACGAGGTCATAAAATTAATTCAACTTAGTTATTCCTTTGTAACGCTTTGTTGATTATAGTTGTTAAAAGTGACAAAAATTTGAATTATATAAGTTTGTTAATTAGTTTTTGAGTTTAAGCATAAATGAAAAATTAGGCTACTATAATACCTACGGGTATAAACTATATTATGATTAAAATTCCTAAAGCGATTCAGTATTGTCATTTACGATGGCCAGTAATAAATCAAAAAGTCGAAGTATAGTGATTAGATTTGGTCAGTATAGAACTTTGTAATGTAATAACACAATTTTGTTATAGTGACTATAAACCCTATACATATTACATATAGTACAATATTTAAAGTTTTAAGTAGGTAACCATTTAAATGTTTTGTTGAGTGAATGACGGCAAAAGATTGAACAATCGTTTAAACGTCCAGAAATATCTAAAGCTAAATTATTTTATTATTTCAACAATATGGCCATACAGCTATTCATAGTAAATATACTTAGTTTATGGGGAAAAAATCAAATACATGTATTTTCATCTAACGAAACAGTTATTTCAAAAAATTGTCACTCGTTTCTCGTTTTATTTAGTTTCAGACAAAATTTTGTAGGTATAATTTAAACTGTGTTTTAGTTTGAACGATTAGGTGATGCACAATAAATTTAAACATTGTACCTACTATTTTTTTATATACCTATACATTTTATTAATCGATTAATAATTGTTACAACCTAAGAAATTGTGTTAACCGAGTAAAGTGTATAGTTTTTTTTATTTAAATCTTTTAAGTTTTTAGAGTTTTCTTTCTTCTTGTTAAAAACTAATTAAAATTTTACAAGTAAATATATAGATATATATTTTCAATTTTCGTTTAATTTAACATTGTTCTACATGAATAATTACAGCAAAAAAAAAATCATAGCTATAAATGTTTCCAATGCATTTTTAACCCACTTGATGAAAAACAAGATACATACATGCTATAAAATGTATATAAAATTAAACTATATTGTGCTTCATTTATGATCAAAGTATAACAAATAATATTATTATTATAAGTATTATTTGAAAGTTGATAGTTTAATAGAAGTGTATATTTCTGTAATACATAAGAAATTATAGTACGTGTTATAATGTAATATGACGTATATTGTATACATTTATATTTTTATCACTTTATTAAAAAATATTTAACATTTTTAGTTTATAATACCTAATAGTTAAAAATTATTTTGTTAATATTCAATGAATTTATATTTAAAAACAATAGGACTTTCGATGCTTCAGAATCATTCAGAATCATTTGATGAATAAAATAATTTTTCGTTTCATTACAATTTAAAATAACAACAAGTACAATACTGCTTTAAGACAAAGTAAGGGAGTGACATGAATTTCCTTTTCTCAGTATCAATATCTTTTCCATATTGTATAACATAGCATTTTATAGCTTTTTGTGAAATTAACTTTCATTGATACAGATAAAGCTTTAATTCAAAGCAATATTATTATTTTGGCGCTCAATATAAAGTGTGCAGTTGGTTGTTATGCTATAAAACCGGAAACTGTAAAATAAGTATATATGAGCAACCGACTTTGAAGTAAATAAAACAACAATAATGCAGAAAGCTTAAATACACACTGTGAATTCAATAATGCAAACTTTATTTATTTCCTTTGTTATTATAACCTGAAATAATGAGTTCTTATAATAATATAATATGTATATTATTTTATAATGTTTTTTTTTTTTTTTTTTAATAAGTAGTTATTATTTTAAAACAATTAAATGATAAGTAAGTAATTTTTTTTAGAATCAATAGTTCTTTTTTGTTGCGATGGAAATTGTTATTTTTAAATATATTTTAATATATTTTGTGATAATAAAAATGATTTTTGTTGTAAGACTCACTCGCATTATTGCATCTGCCCTGTAAACATATCACTGTGTCCCAATGACTATGACACTGATACGCTCACAAACGGAACAGACAAACAGACACCTTTACCATGGTTTATTTTACGAAGGTTCAGATTGCTACTTAACCTACTTAATATCACAACCTTTACAATATTATGTATGTTAGTTGGTTCACTAATCATGTTCACTCCTATTTTTCATTTAATAACAAGTCTGTTCAAGTTAAGATTTTTATAACTTTTGAAAATACTTAAGGATAATATTTTTTATTGTTTTTAGATTTTTTCTACTACCTACTTATGAAATATCTCGTGGTGATTCAAACTTTTGTTTTTTTTTTAAACTTTATTTTGTACTATAAATTATTTGATTGAATATTTTTAAATTTTGATGTAACTATAATTAAAAATTCGATTCAGAATAATTTTATAATAGTTTATTTATCAAAATATTTATACTATAAGAACACAATTTTTAAAAATGGTTTTAAAAAATATAGATTTTAACTTGTGTTTTTATTCTTGCAAGATCATTTTTATAAATAATAAATATTGATCGTAATTTTATTTAAACTTTTGAAATGTTCAAAGGATAATATATACTATACTATCATCTAAATCTATTATCGTGGACTTAATTATCTTTAGTACTTATACAAAGTTTAATAAATCAAAAACTGCTCGTTTGAGTTAAGAAATATATTCAGAAAAATTATCCATAAAATTATTTACATAAACGGGGGCAGTTATTTTTAAAACAAAGTTTGGATCTCCATAGAAAACTCCTTAAGTAGGTACCTAGTCACAAAAATCTCAAGAATTTCAAAATATGGTCTTTAAATATATTTGAATATTCAAATAATAAGATTTTTAATAACTGCGTTATTGAAGAAGAAAAAGGACAAACAGTCTATATGTATATAGATGTATCACCCTACATATAAAAAATATTGCTATTGGTACGTTCATTTTACATATAAATCGTACTTTCACCAACACGCTTCACCAATCATTTTGAATCATTTTGTATAATATTAATCATATAATGATATTAGATGTTTGTAATATTATTAAATGTAGCCTAATCAAATACACAAAAAAATATTATTATAATTTATTTTCGTCTAACGTTTGTCGTATGTCACGTCAGACAACATACTACATGCTTCTCTGAAAACACTTGAGTTTAAATTAATATTTTCTCTATTATAGATTAATGATTATCTATATATTTACTATGAAAGAGAAGTTTCAGAACTATTTATTGGTTTGTCCTAAAACGCAATCTCATAGTTCTACTATAGGAACTATACATTATTTTTATTATTTTATTTTAAATTTTCATTAGTTAACTTTTTATGCCACGGCATGCAATTAAGATTTTATTTTGAGTTTAACTTAAAATATTTGGTATAATTTATTGTATGTACACTATTTTTATGAAATCTACAACCAAAGCACATGACGTTTTCATTACTTCTGTAATTTTAATTTTTATCGTATATTCTCATCATCTATAATTTATTTTAATAATAGTATAAAATCAAACATAGACATATACTTAGAAAACATAGAGAACCAGAGGAAGTCATTAGTTTGAAACCTAACACTTTCAAATAAGATTCCACAAAACCTAGTGGCTAAATGGCTAAAAGTATATAAAACGTTACATATTCCATCAATGTTTAAAAATATTAAACTATAATATAAATAAAACATAAAGAAGAATAAATGCATCTTTTTATAAGAATCTTGGCGAACGATTTATATACGTACTTAATAGAAATCTAAAATTAAATTAAACCTTAATATTATTGATATTTACCTAATATATATAATATATTATAATAAGTATATAATATTATGTCTATCCTTTATGCATTCCTAAACCGTTCAACCGATTACGATTAAATGTGGTACAGAGATAGATTAGATATCCGGGAAGAAGATATGCTTATTTAAAAAGGGAGAGGTAAAACCCCGGGCAGTGCTCAAACAGGGATTTTGAGATTTACGAAGGAAATTTTATTTATAAATGGTTATTATTGGTTTATAATAATAATAATAATTAGCTGTAATAAAAATTAGTGCGAAAAAAATTATTACTATTATTTATCATCACTGAAAGAACAGTAAAACGACATCCATAGTTCTTCATTTTTATTTAATTGTTGTTCAGTTATTATAAAATAAAACATATTATTCATATGAAGTGAGTTATTTTTAATGGACACTGAAGTGCACGGGGGATAAGCTTATACAGTATACAAATATACATTTATATAAAACTGTCAACTATAATAATATTTAGTGTATTAAAATATAAACAACACCTAAATGCTAAAAAATATTTATTTAAATCTGAAAAAATTAAACAAAAATAAAATATTAGATATTTTCTGAAGTTTTTAAATTATGTATAGCATAAGGTATACATTGTATACAAAATTTTCAAGAAATTTCAACATTTTAGTGGAAAATTGATCTAAACTTAAAGTATTCAGAACTCTAAACAGTTTTCTAAAAAAAAAAAAAAAAAAGCTTTTAGGATATTTAAAGATTATAAGGCCTAGTTGTACAGTCTATGATTAATCAATGCTATTAAGAGCAGTATATATGTTCATGATTAAGAGTTAATCAGCTGATAACAGATTTTTAACCGGCCAAGTTCGGCCGATTAAACTACGGTTAACTTTAATCGGAGATGGTACAACTGGCCCTTAGTCTGAAGTACCACCTGCGTCTATTATTGTCAATCGATTTATGAAAGTTTCGAAGATATTTTAATGCTATAAGAAATAAAACCATATAATAGAATAAAAATATTAGGTATTAACCGAACTCTCTTAGCTGGTTATATAAGTTATAATATTCCTTTATGATTAAAAATAAAGTGATGATAATCAATAGTTTATAATCATTTTATTAATTTTAATTGAAATTTTAATTATAAAATAGTACCTACTGAGGATATATTTTAAATTATATTTATAATTCAACAACTGTATTAAAATAAAATACTTAAATTAACGATCATGTAATTAGTTTTAAATTTAATTGATTTACCAAATAGTAATATTTACAAAACGATGTTTGACTTACTGTTATATAACAAATTATCAAAATATTTGAACATGATATTTTTTATTTATTCATAAACTTAAATTTCGGAGTGATGAAAAAAAAATATTTTATGTCCTGTAATAAATATGAGAATACTAAAATATTTATTTAAGTATAGTGAAGTTATATTTTTTATACTTGCGAAGCAATAGGAATATTTTATAATATTATTTACTTTTTACTAATATAATATAGTTATACATTTGTTTCTCATCTATTTATTCTGAGTACCTATAAAATTATATATTTTATAATATGTGAAGTATTTATAAAAAAAAGTAAACATTTTGTTTCTAATAAATAATATTATTATACAGGTCACTGGGCTTTACGGAAAAGTGAGCTAATTCATTTTGAGACACTATTTTGTTAACGGTGTTACACAAAATTAGCGGTATTATTATTTTTTTTTCTATTTATCATAATAATGACATGATGATCGTTTAATATTATTACCAGCTAATCTTATTAGTTTAATTTCTATTGCATAAAAATTTTATTTTATCCATAATATTGGTATTAGTTATAAATTATGACAATTGGCTATTAAGTGTTAATTTAGATGTCCTAATTGAAAAACAAACTTCAGTCATAATTGTTATATTAATATGTTGATAAATATTAGGTACATACTAAAGGTGCCTTTACCTGTTCAAAATTTATTTAAAACATACTTCACTCACTTGTAAAATTATTTTATAAGTAATTATGACAACAATAGGTAAATAATCGGTTCCAGCATAGGTATAATGGCAGTATAACACTAAGAACTTCAAAATAATTCTTCTTTATCTTTCTCTGGCTTATATTACTACAATATTTTTAGCCTCTCCATCAATATTTCTCTATATATTATCTTCCGAACCTGGATTATATTTATTTATTTGTATAGTTACTTAAGTCTTTCCAAAATAATTGGAAACTAAAACAATTTTAAAATTAATACAATGCTAACTAAACAAATATTATTACAATAGTATTTATAATATTATGTAAGTACTTATATTTTTTTTATCATTTTTAATTCCATTGTAATTTTAAAATAACAATTTATGTATTTACAAGTTAAGACGTATTTTTAATTGTTTTGAACAAGTTGTAGTTAAATTCAATACTTAATTTTAATACAGTGTACCAAATGTCTGATTATATATTATATTATATTATATTATATTTATAACCTACTCGATATCATATTATTATATATAAGTGAAAATGAAATTCAATAAATTTCATTAAGCAATTATCATTTTATGCGATTTGCATATCAATTTGTTTGTTACATAGTATTAATTTGTATCTAAAGCAATATTAAACAAAATTCACCTACAAATTACAATGTTGTTAAAAATCAAATATTTTTTTTATAACCGATACAATTAATTTTGTAGTCAAATAAATTGAAATAAATTATAGTTAATACAATTTCGATTATACTCTTCTGCATTTTTGATAATATCCTCTTGAATATTAAACGAATAAACATTACTAATAGTAAAATAATATAATTTACAATAAACATAACTAATGGCATTTTATCAGTATAATAAATACAATTCATAATCCACAATATTTATGAATCGAGTGATCTATTTAATGTGAAACACTCCTTATTTCAATTACTATTAACGTTTTTAAAAATATTTTTTGAAGTTGTTGGAGATATAGAGATTGAATTAAAGGCAAGTAGTTTAAAAGATAAGTTTGAATGATTGTAGTAAAAGTATACAGATGTACTCTAAAAATGTTTTTCCATCACTCCGCTTTTTTAAACTTTAAATACTTATAACTAACAAATTACTTATCTAAAAATTGATACTTTAAATTTCTATAGATCGTAATATTCCGAATAATATATAATATTTTTCTTCTGAATATGAATTTAAAAATATATGTTATCATTCAAAAGAGTAAAAAGTTTAACATTTTTAAAATATTTAAATTGTTTTCATTTGAAAAATATTTTTATTTTGAATATAATTTTTTTATTCTCTACTATTTTCTCATTAAAAAATAAAATGTCAAATAAATATTTACATTTAGAACATTTGAGCCAATATAGCTCTTTCAACACACAAATAGTTATAAAAATAATCATTTAATTTTATTTAAAGGTTTTAAAAATATAATTAAATTAAAATTATTAAATCAAATATTCTATATTTCATCGTTTAACAATTAATATGTATATATATATACATGTATTTAGTATAAGCAATTATTTATATATAATAGTATAACTACTTCAACTATAAAATGTAGTGTATAATTTCTAGAAATTCTATACGCAGAATAAGAGTTTTTTAAATTTATTTTATCAATTTATTTAATTATCCATGGTACTTGTATGACCTGTTTTGGTATGAAAAATTATAAAAATCAATGACAATATAATATAGATATTTTAAAATATATACAGGTTAATTATCCAGATATGCACACACCCATTTTACACTTTACTAATATAATATTTATTCAAATTTTGATTTTTAGGAAATATTTTTAAAGACCTTATTTCCAAAATTTACATTAATTATGAAGCAATAAATTAGGAGTTTCTATTAAATTTTTGTTTAATATCTTTATTCAACAATTATCAGTAAAAAATGATAATCCTTATTGTTTTTATGTAATACATTTGTCAGGATATTACTTGAATAATATTGAAAATATAAATTCGTGGAGATATGGCCTTTTAGTATACTGAAAGATTCCAAAAATCAGAATATGAATTATTGTATTATTTAAAAATAAAAGAGGGTAAGCATGCTTTCTAAATTTCTCTATATATAATTATATAATTTTTTAAAATATCAAAGTACGTATAAACATTTTTTTCTTTAAAGTCGTTTTCCTTTTTCAACAGTAAATAGCTGATGGAAAGTGGTTCCAATATGACCTGTAGTTTCTTGAGTATTTGCTTGTAAATTTATTAGCAGTCTAAAAAATAAATAAAATGGTTATTAATTTATACGAATTGGTTAGTATTTGTTTAATGTTACAAAATAATTGTTAATTTATCAAAAATACATATTATATAAAATAAAAATCTTCCATAGTAGTATTGTATTTTATTATAAAATAATGGTTAAAATTCAAAATCATTATTTTTATTTGTATTGGTTCAAAGTTTTAAACTAAAATTTGTAATTCAATTATTTTGGTTTTTCTAGAGTTGACATTTTATAAAATATTATTTTGTTTTATGCTTCATGAACTGTATAAGCTTTATAATTAACACAACTCTACTACGCTTTATAGAAACATAATTAAATTCGTGAGAATAAATTACCAACAGGATGATTTTTTTATCGTGATGCAAATATTTTATGTTTTTTATACTTAGATGTCCATACATTAAAAGTATTAAAAAATGAAAAATAGTTCTTCCAGAAAAGTAATATCGTTTTATGCTTGGGTAAGATATTGTGTTTTTGACGATAAAAATTACCTCCGTAGTAAGTTTCGTCGTTTATAATAGAATGAAAATACAATTAATAACTTGATATAGCCAATATTATGTTAAGTCATAATTATACGGTTTAAAATATTGAATCTATTAAAAATTGTTATTGTGATTGTAATGTTGATTATGTTTTAATAGTTAATCGATACATAAACCTGTATTCAAACATTAAATGTTGAACAATAAACATTTCTAACATGGTACTCTGTTTGATATTTGGTCTGTGACTTACGAAACGTGTATAGATTATCTTTCTATAGTTTTTAAATTAATTATATATACGTTTTTACTTAAAAAATTATTTGCAAGTGTTTGTGATTTTAAAGAATGAAAAAATGTACTTCAAATGCTTGTAAGAAATATTGTGCTTATATATATATATATTGTATTTAACATTTATAAATATATCTGTGTTAAAAAATTATGATGAAAGAACCTTAGGAACCTTGTATTGTATTTGTAAAGATTTTGAGTTCACAAAATATGTTGATATTCATACTGAAAAGACTAGAAAATTTAAAATGTTTATAAATAACTCAAAATGATTTAAAATTATACAATGTGTGTAAAATATAATCAAAATAAAGAAATAATAATTATATATATATAAACATTCAATAAAAATTTCAAATCTGTTTTTGAGTAAAAATTCCTGTTTTTCTTAACTATTTTGAAAATTATTAGTAATTTTTCCTTTTACTACCTACTACTCCAAAGTACCAACTAAATCCAACTTTCTATTAGAAACGACCTTTAAAGTTGACAACATTTTTACTTCCTTCAAAGACAAAAAGGACTATAGCAGAATAAAAGGAACACACATTATGTTATGATAAATACATTTATCTTTTCAGTTAGAATCTAAAATTGTATTGCTTTGAATTATCCCTATGTCGAATCTTACTTATTTTTTGGAATTCCAAGAGCTTTATGTACATGGTCAGTCATAACCTCCGCGTGTTTGGGATTCTCTTCTGGTCCCAAACTCCCAATACTTGTTACTTGAATAAGTCCACAGGGATCACTGGAACCGCCAAGTGTCATTTTCACACCCGGGTTCACTGTTGCTACGCAATACTATAAATAAGCAATAGTTTCCTATTAATTATATTTTAACATTTTTAATAAATACAATTATAAATCAATTTTATGATTTGTTGTATAAGTAAGTAGTTAATAACCATAATTATAAAATTTTACTCATTTAAATGTTGTTTGTATTATATATAGCTTAAAAATAACAATATAATAATTTTTTAAATTTTAATAAAAGAATTATTATTTGAATGGAATATTGTTTTTTTGTCCATAGCTCAAATACGTATCTGTATAAAAATT
>VUJU01001902.1:0-21099 GCA_009835225.1 Aphis craccivora
TACCTACATTGGAAAAACACTTCTATTTATCTACGACAATTATAAGATGAGTGGCATACTGGCATCTACTATCTACTATTTTAAACCGGAACTGAAACAAATAATGACAAATTGGTCAGTTGGAATTCCATCATGATCGCGTTTATTTTGAGTATACTATTGAAAAGCCGAAAGTTTAACCATTAACCGCATCGTGGTGTACATTTTATATACATAATATATAGTATATGATACAATATAATACATGTATACATATTTACTAATATTGTATTTCTAAAGTTTATTAATTTGTATTTTTATAAAATAACAATTTTTAACATAATATACAATACCTATTAGTTTCATTTTTCATATTATATAATTTATAAAATAATATAATACTACTGGGGATTTTTTTGCGGGGTTTTTTTTTCCCGGGGATTTTTTTTCCAACTACCCTTTTATGAGAACAGTAGCCAGTAGGTATATTATTAGGTAGACAGTGCCGGATTTAGAACAGGTGTTCGGGCTTCACGGGTCTAGGAGTAAATTCGGCCCTGCAGGTAGGCAATCCACCTGTGGTGGATTGCGGACCTCGCGAGATGTGTACCAAGTTTATAATTTGGACGCATACTATATAGTTTGTAGTTGAGGACGAATTATTCAGTTCAATATTATAACATAACAATTGCGGACACGAATTTCGTTGTCATCATACTAATTGTGTACAGAGCTTTTTTTAATAAAAACCACTTGAGTTGTGGACACAAATATTTCACTTCACGGCTTCATCACTTTTCAGGACTTAGTACAAGTAACCAAAAAGTTGGTGGGTGGGATTAAAAATATGTGTTTTGCAAAAGAGCAATCGTTACTTTTAAAATGTTAAATAATTTAAAGTTATTAAATTATATTATTAAGTTTTAATTTTGTGGCAAAAATTTTTTTTGAAACAGTCTATATAAATGATATTCTACTGATTTCAACACTAGAAAAGGTACTGCAACATTTATTATAATAATAATTGAACATTTGTCCGCAATTAGTATCTTAAATTTGTGGCCGAAATTCGTATGTTACAATTATAGATTTCGTCCGCAACTCACATAGTTTTTGTCACTTTGTCCGCAATTCGGAAACACCGTATAATTTCTAACCCTTAAGTTTCAAAGTTTTATCAATTTTTTTTTTTACTACAGTGGATAAGATACAATAATATACCGTCTCATGGCTTTTATATAATTGGTATAACGGGTATAACAACCTGACTTATGTGTTGACACATTCATCACTTTATAATTACTACTACCTAATTTTTATTAAAAACGAATACAAACAATTTAAAAATATTAATCTATCCTCAAAATTTCAATTCGATAACTCAAATAGATTCGGCTCTGCGTTGATTATTATTAAAGTACACTTTCCTCTAAGGTGCCCACACACTGCAGCAATAGCAGTGGCGGTAGCATTAAAATGAATCCGGACACAATTTTACCGCCACCGCTGCAGTGTGTAGGGACTGGGGACCTTTATATAGAGAGATTATATAAATTTATATTATATTATATAAATGGATTTCTGTCTGTCTGGTTGTCCTTTATGCATTCCTAAACGATTAGGCGACGAAATTTAATACAAAGATATATAAGACATAAAATCGGTAAAAAATAAAAATTGCTTTTGTTATTAGAATTATTTGTAATTGAAATGAATTATACATTTTATTCTTTTATAGGTAGAAAAAGATTATAGAAAACGTTTGTTATTGTTTTCAATCACAATCGATTATTGAGTATCGACTATCGACTGATTCGACTGTATCAGCAGCCTGCTAGGTATATGGACTGTGGACTCATTTGACATTTAATGGTAAAAATAGAATTTCAAAACAATACTTGTATTATCGAATGAAAATTGACAAAATAAATGACAGTTTATCCAAGATAGTAAAAAAAATTTCATTTTTGAAATCATAAAATTATGAATATTATTTAAAAATTTGACCAAGAATTAGCATATTGTATATCAGTGATGTAATTTTTTTAAATCGTTATTTAATTATTTTCCATAGTCAAAAATATAAATGTAATAATTTTAAAATTACATAAATTGAATTGTGGTATAAACATAGACGATAGTCTGTTCAGTGTTCTCACAATTTATAGGTTAGTTTGTTTCTCGAAATTAATATGTGCGCCATTTGAGTATTTGACCATAACCCGAAATCATTTCTATTTTAGAACTCATTTCTTTGTTGCTACGTGGATTGTGGAATATCCTAATTCCTCATGTGTTTGGTCGTTTTGTGTATTATTAATTTACCACTATAATTTTACATTTATCGAACTTAATAGCGCAAAGTTGTTCATTAACTAAAACATTTTTCACATATATTTGGATTGTAAGAAGTATGTTGTGAGTGTTTAAATACATCTCAAGTATTATATCCGTATTTCGAATACATCCTGTTGGCTGTTGCTTTCAAGTAAGTATTTATTCTCTGTTTGATTATAAGATTTCTTGTATTTTTTTCCATTTAAAAGTGTATTTATATTAATATTTTACCAGTAAAACTAGTTACTGTTTGCTAGTTGGTTGTTTAATATATAGAATTTGGGGTAATATCCAACAATTTTGAAAATTTTTAATAATTAGCCACTAAAATAGAATCTATAAAACGTTAACTGTACGTGCCCATATCTATATTTAATTGCTAATAGGTATCTACAAATATTTACTGTGTTATTGTTTTACTAATGTTTTACTCGTTTTAATTTTTTTATTGTATTGCAATGATTTTATTCTATTTTAATCATTACCTATTAATATCTAGTGCAAAAAATGTAAAATGTATTATTATAGTAATTTGTTGATATCAATTTTTTAGAAGGTATGTAGGTAGAAGCAATGTAATATAACATGTGTATTCTGTATATGCATTTTATTAACAATATCGATTTGTAATTTTAATCAATAAATAATAATAGATTTAATTAGGTATTAGTTTGTATATCCAAAGAATTTGGTCCTTAATTGTATTGTTAGACATTGATATAAATTAAAATGACTTTGAATAGAAATAATTAATTAAGTATTTAAGTATGATTTTTTTTTTAATATATTTTTCATACTAAATTTTATTTTTATTTATTATTAAGTTTAAGTAAGTTTTATTGATAATTTAGTTATGTCTTTGTTATAGACTTTTTGTGTATTTTAAATTAATTTATCTATTTAGAAAAATTGTGACAATCTTCTGTTTGTTGTCTGGCATTAATTAAATTTTGATACAAAAAGAAAAAAATACTATTAAATATTATTCAATTATACAGATTTGGTTATAACTCAAAAATGGGATTGATTATACCTATATAATATAATATACAGCAAGACTAAGATATTATAATGCTAAAAATATATGACTATGACTGAATGTACTTAAACATATATATATATATTTTTAGTAAATTCAATCAACTAACATCAAATGAAAATTATATTTATTGGTTTATGTAATCATGATATTGTTATGTGGGGCATTTGTTCAAGATTATTTAATGCTCTGTCTAGTAAGAGAATAATATGCTGCTGCTTGACAACATTTGGTTTATTCAGTAAATCCCTAGACATAATCTATCCATGGTGTTCTTACTAAGATTACTCTTATTGAAAAATGCCATAATCAGTTTAGATCGTCTGGTGTGGTGACTGGGTTATTTGAAGGGGATAAAGATGCATCAGCTAGCACTCTGCTGTTAGTCTACATATGCGAACCGGCATATTCTCTAACCAGAAAATGCTTTAAAGACTTGAAACAATGTGTAATTATTCTTACATTAGTTTATTGGAATATGCCTTTAAAAATAAGTTATTTGCATTAAGGTTTATTTTTTAAACTATAGTTAATTTTTTTGTTGGAGCTTCCAGTTAACAATAATAATTATTTTTATGTGTTAATGAATTGTACCATTTGTGTGGGTCTTAATAACTAATATCATCATTCATCACATGTGTGATAGATAAGTAATAAGAACAATTTCATCAATTGGGGGCGTTATTCTCAATTCCATAGCTCTATCATTTCACTTAATTGAATGTTGGTTAGATTATCATTTTGATAGTGACTTACCGGAAGGGACTATGTCCCAGAAATCATGGTAGTTAAAATTATTTTAAGGTGAGTTTATAAATTTTTATTATTAATTATCTTAACCTTTTGTGATGAATATTCAATTCATGTACCTATACAATATTTTAATTATAGATAATATTATTATGTGGAACTATTTTATAGTAATTTAGTGGTTAGAAAAAATGTGGTAATTAAGTAATTTTATTTTTGTTTTCAGTACATTTAATTTAAGTGCTAATTGAATATTTGATTCCACAAGTTAACATGGAATTAGAAAAGTGGGTATTAATTACTATTTTTTATTTATTAAATTTAATACTGTTAATTATCTATAAATAGAAAGTAATTTATATTTTTAATTTGTATTTAATACAATATCAAATCAATAGTACATTAGGTGACCTTTTGATTATTTTTAGGTTACAGTTTCCATTACTTAATGATACTTTAAACTACTTGAATGTTGGAATAATTGGACAAATTAAACGTGTAAAAAGAAATAAATACAATTTGTTTATTTTTCACATGTTGTTGCAAGAATGTGAATGTATTAATGATGAGGATATTAATTTGGCTTTATTAGATGAACCAGTTTTACCTTTGTAAGTGCTATTCTTAGTTTGATTATTATTTTATTTTGTTTGTTTTTAAATCTGTTTATTATTATAGGTAATGATATTAATTATTGCCAAAGAAAATTTTAAAAACAAGTTCTACCTATCTTTTTACTTGATAAATAAAATTTATTTTTCTGTTTTTTTTTTTTTTTGTTATTTTTCGTCTTTTGTGTACAGATTTCTCCTTATGTATTAAAAGGATGTCAGCATAATATTTGTTTTTTTTTCAGACCTACATGCAACATCGATAAAACTCTTTCACCTAAAATCGTTTTTTTTTTTATAACTTTTTATTGATCTTAAAGTAAAATCATCTATTACAAAAACTATAGAGGATTACAGTCGTTTCCGGATAAATTGAGATGGCGGCGGTGTTTTTCAGTAAGTTTAGCTCAAACTAGTCGCTGGCAGTATGGTGCAAAGGTCACGCAGTTGGCTACGACGCGTGCAGTCACTAGTTGAACCCGGCTCAATGCAAAAAATTTTCTGCAGAATTTTCTGTACTCTCTCCTGTACTTATTTATATTATTTTACAATTTCTGCTTTTTGTTCTTAAGTAAAAGATTATTATCAGAATATTTGATGTTAAATTAATATCGTAAAATAATTTTTGTAACAATTGTTGGTTTATTGATGTATTTTCGGTAATAATATTGAAATATGGAGAAGCACTGGTTTTCCGTTATCGCGCTGCCGCGGCCGTCTTAATTTATTTGGCAACAACTGTATAGTTTTGAAGTTATGTTTAAATTGTTTTGAGACAATATTTAGACAATTTGATAAGTCATACTTTTAAAAATAATATTCTATATCGTTTTTATAATGGGTAATTTTACTCTAAGATTACTCAAAAAACATAAAAAAAATACCATTTTCCGTAAACTGATTTGTCTATGTTGGGCATAGGTCAGAGAGAAAAAATGAATAGTGTGCTGACATCCTCTTAATTTTTTTAATTTAAATTAAGGGCTAATGTACAACCTGGCTCATTACTGGCTTGTCTTCATCCACAAAATAAAACATGGATGCGATGTTATGTTGTATCAATTTTGCATAACCAGGCTAATGTTGCATTTTGTGAAACTGGTGAAATGACAAAAACTAAAAAACTTAAAGATATTCCGGAAAAGTATAAACATATACCTGTTATTACATTTGAGGCTGAGGTTAAATGTATTTGTCCTTATGGAATAGTACAACATTTAATGGAGGTAAATATAATATTAACTATTTTTGTTTTTTTCTACATGTCATTATACATTGATAGTGGAGCCAAATTCGATTAAAAAAGCTGGTTTATAAAGGTTCAATTCTTACAAAATCCCACTCACCCATCTAAAATTCATTATCAAAAACTTACCTAACAAAATATTTAAAACATCAAACCTCACAAATTTAGACTAAGTCTCTTTGGATCCCTCAACCCCCAGAAGCTTTTTAACTAGGAAACTAAATATTTTTTATTAGAACCAAAACAATTATTTCTTTTAAAAATTTTAGTATCCGAAGAGTTGTATTGATAAAGATATATATGTGTAGGCAATACCAATATAAAAACATTCAAGTCAATACAAATTTACAAGTAGGTAGGTAAAATTTGTTACCTAATAAAAATATAGTTATTTTCTTACTAATTCAAAAACTATTTTTAAAAATTTTTTAATTAAAAACATAATAATACAAGGAAATAACATGATAATATCTAATAGTTTTGTGTTTTTAACTTCATAATAGCACATTATAATAGCAATTAATAGTTATGAGTAGTTTTAAAATTTGATTAAATAAAATATAATTCTCTTAAATTAATTAACTGGTATTCTTACTTTTTATGTTATATTAAGTGTTGATTGCCTAATATAAGTTTTTTTTATTAGAAAAAAAAAACAAAATCGTTTTTTATAAAATTGTATAGTTTGTACGTTTAAATATATTTACACTAATACACTATTAAATAAACAAACTTCTATACCTATTAAATAAGGGTAGTATAAGAATATTAAATAAAAATACCATTTTAAATTATTCCATAAAGCAATACAATTTAATGGCAATTAAACATATTCTATCTGGTCAGTATATCATGTGTAATGCATTGAAATTTTTCATTCATTGATTATATTAGGGTTTTTTTTTTATTTATATGCGATTTAAAGGGTATATTTGGAGTTTATTTTTAAATTAATTTAAGGTTTAACAAATTAAATACAAATGCATATTATAAATTACTTAAGTTTTGAATTAAAATGATACCAAACACAATAAGAATGTTGTTGAACAATACTTCATATTCTAAATCACTAATAAATTTTATTTTATTTTAGAATTTCAATGATTATAGAGCAACATTTGAATCATTTATAATGAAACCAAATAATAAAGAAACACATAAAACAATGAAACTTTTTTCTAAGACTACATCTATTGATTTCATTATAAAAAATTGGGACCTACAGAAATGTTTAGATACTGAAGACTCTAACTATAATTCACTTATGTTTGAAAATGGCAGTTCTGTTGTTGTAGCTAAAGTAGAAAATTATGATTGGAGACATATATTTGTTAGGAGTGTTGATCATTTTGTTAATGTTCATAAAGAATTACAGATACATTGTGAAAATGGTAATTTTAGTTCTAATTATATAATTGGTTATTATGGTACATAATATAAGTATTATTTCAAATATTGTTATTTTTTCAGCTTCGAATATTGTAAGAAACCTTATGGTAGGAGATATTGTTGCTATAAAATGCACAGATAAATTTTACAGAGGCAAAGTCATTGACATTTTTGAAAATTCCTGTTTTTCTTTATATTTAATAGACAGTGGTTATGTGATATCTGCATCAATTGATTGTATAGTTGATTTACCTGATACTTTAAAAAAGGTATGGACTAATTGATTTATTTTATGATTTTATAATAGGGCAAATTACTTATATGTTAAAATTTGTAAACTACATGCCCTTTGTGTACTTTAGATTCCACCAACTGTGTGTTTAGTTGGATTAAAAGATATATCTTTGAAGCCTTGGACATCTGAGACATTTTTATATATTAAACAATTATTTGAAAATTCCACAACTATGGTATTGGTAAGAAATCATGTTAATTTAATTAAAATGAAGTTAAATAATATAATTATATTGGATTATAGTAATATTCTTTTGAAATTTACTCGTTATTTTTTTGGGTAGTATACTTACATGTCAATTATACCAGAATAATAATACTTATAAGGAACAATGTAAAATTTAAATTTAATGTTATTATTTAATTTTGTACAACAAATTAATATATTATATTCTATTACCATATCTTTGTTTTTCTTTCAATATATTTATTTATTACTTTTCTTATGGTATTTTAGGAATACACTGACCATGATCCTTTTGGTTTGGATTCTGTAACCTTAACTATTATTAATAACAATGAAGATGTTAATGAACATATTAAAGAACTACTAGTAAGATAAATTTAAAGTATTGTATTCCTTGCTTATTAATATTGGAACTACCTATATATTTATCTAATATAAATATCAAGATTACATTATATAATCATACTAGCTATATACTTAAATTAATTTAAATGTTTTTGACATTTATTTATTATATATATATTGTGTGTATGTATATTATTATATTATTAATTATTATAAAGCTTAAAATTTATTATAGATAATATTTGGTTTCTTCAAATAAAGTTCTTTTGAGTAATACAATTAGTTTAGTTAGATTCAATTTTAATAAAGAAAATATGAAATAAATTGTAATATAATCTTAAGTCATAATAATATACAATTGTTTCTCAAAAATATATAATATTTTGTTTTAGAAAAAGGTTAGAAATATTATTATGTTTTATATTATTATGGTTAATTATAATATTTCAACTTGTATTATAGATATGTTATTCATTTTAAATAATTATTTTTATTCAAAGTCATTTTTATTTTATACCAAGAATTAGTTTTACCAAACTACTGAACAATTAGAACTAAGATTGTGATTCAGTTGTGTTATTTGTAATTGATTATTAACTAAAATTAATCATAAGTATAATATACAATTAACTTATAATTATTAAGTTTGTGGACATAAATGTTTTAATTATTGCAACTTTCTTAAAGATAAATTATGTTAAAGAAATTTTAGTTGATATTTATGTTAAGTAAATAAATTTTATTTGTTTGTTAACTAGAAATTTGTGGAAAATCCATCAACTGACAATGATCATACCAGTTTAAACTGTGTACATGATTCTAACAATTTATTTAATTTAAAATCCAATCAAGTTATTCCTGTGAAAGTAAACTCTCTGGTGAAATCAGGTTTATTAATTTTGTTTTTACAGTGTATATTAATTGTTAATTAAGTAAAATTATTGAAAATTGCAATTTAGATTTTCTAGATATGCCAGAACAAATAGAATATTTATTGCCGTCTGGCAGTATAGTTTATATGACTGGTGTTGTGGATCTGAAAGAAATATATATTAGAAAATTAGAAGATCATGATGATGACCATGAACACTTCTTGGATATGGTTAATGAATTCTGTGCATCAGGTAAATAAAAACTAAATGTATTGAATTTAAAACTAATTAAATTAATTGTTAATTATTTGTTGTAGCATTACCAATTAATAGACCTTTGGTAATTGGGGAAATTGTAGGAGCTCAATCTACCATAGATGATAATTTTTACAGAGGTAAAGTTTTAAAAAAAATTGACGACGTTACTTATTTATTGCAGTTTATTGATTTTGGTGATAAAGATAATGTACCTTTGTCAAAAATATTTGAAATTCCCAAACATTTTATGGTAATATATTGATATTTTTACTTAGATATTTGTTCTCATATTTTTTTTTTTTTATAGACTCCTTCAAATGTGATTAAAATTACTTTAAAAGGTGTAAATAATGTTCCATTGAATGAAGATGCTTTGAGCTATATTTCTAATTTGTTGTCAACTTGTGAACCAATGATAATTGTGAGTATTTTAATACATTTTTTTGGTAATAATCTTATTTAAAAATTAGAAAATTAAATTATTTTATTGTTTTTTCTTACATATGTTTGATTTTTCTCATTATTAACAATATTAATTAATATTATTTATTAATTATTGAAAAATTACCTATTTATTTTTAGTGGAAACGCAGTGTATATGGTTTTATTTAAATAGTAAAATTAGATATTATTAATTGAGTTTGTAGGCTGCAATATCAAATTAATTTTCTTTGTTCGTCTTGCATGTAGTATTTACCCTGTTTTACGTGAGAACAATCAGTTGGTCGACCAGTTTTTGTCTGAGTTTCACTCCTCTCTAGAGACCACGTTAGAGTGGGTTGGTCGGTGTGCTCGGGAAGTGATTATTCTCTCGTGGAATAGAGTATAGTTAGGTATTTTATATTTCCATGATTTTGATTCCGATTGTACTAAGAACAAGGGGATCTGTTATATTATGTTTTATAAAAAAGGATGTTTCTTATACATTGGCTGGTAATGATAGTTTTTCAATACAAAAAACAAGAGAAATTAAGTTAAATTTAAATATGTTTATCTTGATAAAAAATGAAAAAATGAAAAAACAATCTGGCCCTGGAAGTGGAAGTACACAATACTTTGGTTGCTGTATGGCACTTTAGGATGACAGAAATGTTGATGATGCAACCTTTAATGTATTTATGTTAAATTATAAATTACAATCTATCTCATTTAAGAGTAACCTCAAGAAGTTACCATATCTCTTCTGATTCAGTTACACTCCATGGAAAATCTATTTTTGTCTACAGCTTTTGTTTTCAATGATAAGCAAAATGGCCATAACATTGTTTTATACATTAATTAATATTGTATTAACTACATATTAGTCCCACACATTGACACAATGTCTGAGATTAATATACTATGAAACAGTTAAGATTAAAGATTCAATTTTAGCTGTAATTTATTATTATTTAAATATGTTTTGAGTATTATTGTTTATCATAATTCATGTTTAATTTTTTTTTTTTATCCAAAGAATAAAATACATGTTTAAAAATGATTTTTTCATTCTTTAGTATATAATATTCTTTATTTTATAATGGTTTAATTTCAGGAATTTTCTCCAATACAACCTCTTAAAGATGTTTCTTTAAGAACAGTAAATGGTAATGAGAATGTGAATGAACGAATAAATGAATTACTGGATAAAAATGACGATACATCAACTAATGTAACAAACCAACTTGAACCAGGTTAGTAATTTAATATTTATAGTTGAAAATTATAACACAACTTGTATTGTAAAACCATGCATTGTCCAAAACATCTTAAAAAATAAATATTAATGTTTTTTAATACTTAAATGTTTAATATATAGATCAGAAAACATTAATTTATTAGCATGAATTAATAAAAGATACAAATACAAAAACTGTTTTGAAGTACTTACTCATATTTTTATCTTATTTTTTAAACAATTTAAAGACGAATATTAAAAATTTATTATTGTCATGTCAAAAGTTATTAAGGTTTTGATATGTTTAGTGTGAGTAATTTTAGCTAGAAACTTAAAATAATATTATTTAAGTATTGATCTATTTCTGATTTAATATAAATATATAAAATTGCTCATATAAATAACTTGAAAATTTGATCTAGGTACTTGAGATTTGTGTGCAATTTAACATAAGTTAAATTTTAGAAAATAACTGAATGATAGGTATCTACAGATAAAGTAGGTAATTTTACACCATTAATTTAACTCCTGCATAAGAATTGTACACCTTTGGTAATTTATTATCAACTTGTCCAATGTTTTATGGTTGTCACTTTGTCAGTAACCATATAACTGCATATTTTGTATATTATACAAATAAATATTTAATCTATATGTTTTAGATAATGTTCACATGGACAAAAATACTTGTAGTAATGGACATTTACCTGGACTAAAGAAAGGAGATTCAGTGTACATTACAACATTCATCAATGTACATAATTGTTTTGTTCGTAAAGTTGAAGATGATAATGATGAATTTACTAATCTTATAGAAACCGTAAATTTGTATTGTTCAGCTGGTAGTTATTATTCTTATTTTAATATTCATATAATATGATGATATTTTCAAAAATGTAATGGTTTATTTAAAACTTTAAAGAAACTCCTATTGGACGATTACCAAAATTAAATGATTTAATTGGAGCAAAATCAATGGATGGATCTTTCTACAGAGCAAAAGTTATAAAAAAAGTAAATGACAATAGTTATGATGTAAAATTTATTGATTATGGAACTGAGGAGAATGTTACTTTATCTGATATTGTTAATCTTTCCTCTGAATTAAAACAGGTATGCAATTAATTTAATAAAAATAAAAGATATGTATATATTATTAGAAATAGATGTATAATGTTCACTTTATAAGCATTTAGATTTTTGATATTAGAAAATGTTATATGAACTATATCTTATTTTTATTAAAATGAAATAAATATGTTACTACAATTATTGGATTTGATTAAATTGGAATTCATTAGAATCTTAAAATAAAAAAAATTTTATTTCATAAACTTTTATAATTAAAAAGTTACTTATAGTGTACAATTTTTCATGTTTTTTTTTTTTTTTTTTTATTGATGACTTTTATAAAGAGAATAATTGTTAGAAAAAAATTATTTAATGTATTTTTGTTTTCTCTCTGTGTTTAGTTAATTCCTACTACTATTTTGGTTAAACTAAAGGGTGTTCCATCCATTAAATTAAATGAAGCAGCTCGTAAATATATATCTTTAATCTCTGAAAGTGAAGCCTTGATAGTAGTAAGTTATTTTTTAAAGAAAATATTATATCATAATTTTTACTATAAGTTAGTTAAATAATAGGACATGATAGACAACAGCACAAATGAAGTAATATTCAAGACTGAAAATAATGAAAATTTCAACTATCATTTAAAAGAATTAATATTTGGAAATAACAAGGAAATAAATATAAATGATTTAATTGAAAATGAAGAAGAGTTCAAATCAGGTTTAAATTAAATAAATAATTTTTTTTAACTATTATTATATTACATACATTTTAGATCAATCTTTATTAGAATGTATTGTTCCTACTGTGAAACCGGGCAGTGTAGTTTATTTGACAGCTTTTATCAATATGAATGAAATGTATATTAGAAAGTTAGAGGATTATGATGATGAATTTCATAATTTATTAGAAAAAGTTAATGAATTCTGTTCTACTGGTAAATAAAATTATAAAATTATAAATTAGAATTTATTAACTACAAATTTACTTTATTTTTAAATGTTTGTTTTAGCAAAACCAATTAATAGGCCTCTAATAATTGGTCAAATTGTTGGAGCCCAGTCTACATTAGATGATAGTTTTTATAGGGGTAAAGTTTTAAAAAAAATTGATGATGTCACTTATTCAATACAGTTCATTGACTTTGGTGATAAGGATAATGTACCTTTGTCAAAAATATTTGAAATCCCTACAGATTTTATGGTAATAATTACATTAACCATTAAAGTTAATTATATACTAATACTATTCAGTGTATTGTTCTTAGATTCCTTCAACTATTTTAGAAATTAATCTTAAAGGTATTAAGTCTCAATCATTGAGTATTGAAGCATCTAATTATATTTCAAATTTATTATCAACGTATGAGCCATTGTCAATAGTAAGTTTTGTATGAATATTCTGTAATTAAAGATATAAATATTATAATAATTTATAATAGTATAATATAGTGATAGGTAATTTTATAAGGAATATTATTTAGTATTCAAATTTTTTTTTTTTAGGATTTTGACAATACATTTCCTATTAAAGATGTAACATTAGTAATAATTAAAAATAATGAAAATGTTGCTGAAAGCTTAAATAAACTTCTCAAGGATGAGGATAATGCTACACATAATATTGTTGAAGATGAATGTATAAAAGGTATAAACATATTTTTTTTATTGCTTTTTTTAACAATAAATATTAATAATGATTGTATGATTTGTATACTAAAAAAACTCCTCTGACTGAAAAGTACTTCTAACAAAAGGAGATGGATTTCTATCTTTTAAACATGGTTGTTTATTTAATATTTTGTAAATAAGGATTTTTATTGCTATTAAAAAATATATGAGTGATTCAAAATTATCAAACTGTTTCTTACACTGTGACGTTAAGATTGATTGTTTATATCTTGATGGTTTGTAATTAAAATGCTGATTGCTGAGTTTTATTCTGATAGATTTTGTTAATTGAAGTTCAATTAAATTTTCAAGTATTCAAATTGTTTTAAAGTTACTATTGAACATTTTGATACTTTAATTGTTATGTCAGGTTTATATAGATACCTATCATATTAAAACAAACACGTAGAACTGTTAATAGTTTATATTGTATTTATCTTGTTCTTCAAGCAATTAGTTTTCTAAGAATTTTCACTGACTATTTCCTTTTATTCTATCCTTAACCTACATTTTCCATTCTTGAATTTCTAATTTTTCAAGATGTTTTTTATATTTTATCTATCCATCTCTTTTTTTAGGTTTCCCACAAGGTCTTTTCTCTGTAAAATTCCATTCCAGAACTTAATCAAGTGTCTCTTCTTCATTTCAGTGCATGATAACCAAGCTATTGAATCTGTTGACCACTTATAAAGTATGAGTGGTACTAACTTCATTTTTTCCTGTAATTCTGATTATACTTATTCCTTCGCATATCTGTTATTGTAAATAGGTCTATACATTTCTCTCTATACTCTAAGGTTAGTTATTTTAACCTTCTTTCTATGTTACTATATAGTAATCTAGTAATTAAGACTTTGGCATCCATATGTGAGTATGGATCTTATCACAGTATAACTTATATATGTTTTTTTGAAACACTAGACTTATTTAAGGTTAATGATGGTTCTTTTAGCTTTTGTTATTCTTATTATGATCTTTCTCAACATTTAGCACTACTTCTAAATACTGAAACTCATACTTTTATAAACTTTATCTTCATCATATTTACTAAACATACTATTTTCATTTTCTAATATTTCTTTTATCTTCGTTTTTTCTTAGTTAATTTTTAGTCCTACTTTATCAGAAGCTTATTATGAGGGTTGTGTTGCTCTATGGGTGTCGATTAATAAACTGTTCTTTAAGTTGTCTGTAAACGTATGCACCTGAATACTTTTATTTCTTTTTATATTTCTTTAATTACTTTTTCTACCGGGTTAATTATCATTGAAGATAGTGCATCTTCTTGCTTTAAACTAATTTTTACTTGAATACTTCGGTTATTATGATCGCCACTTTTACTCATTGCATATTTTCCATGTACATTGATCTTATAGAAGCTCTCTCAGTGTTCACTGTAATAAGCTTTATTGCAGTCAACAAAATTTAAACTCTTAAACTAACCTTTCTCTGTATTCCTACTTTTTTTGTATTATTTGTTCAATTACTGACATTTGCATTGTTTACTTGTCTTTTTTGAAACCACACTAGTATTCTTCTACATTAACATTAGTTCATAAATATTTTTTGAAATATATATGAGTTGAATATGGTAACGAGACCTTTGTTATTTTCAAAAACTGTTTTATTTCCTATTTTATGTAATGGTATAATTATGGTTTTATTTGGCACTTTCTATTCTAAATTTGTGTGTATAGTTTGAACATGACACAATGTAATCGCTTGTTTTCTTAATTAATTGTTCTGATAGTTTATAAAAAAAAGAAGGGTTTTTTATTGTTCTTTCTGTTTTATCTTAAGGAATTTCATTATGTAATGGTTCTGTGCATATTGGTTTCTTTGTGTTATTGCATTTCTAGGTTCTTTGTCACCTCTGAATTTAGTAATTTTTAAGGTATTCTTTTCATCATCTGGCTTTTAGTACTGGATTATTTCCCATAATGAATTTTAATAGATTTCAAGATCAGATTATAAGATTTATTTTGTCTGATAGTTCTGAAAAAGTTCCTTATACTACTTTATGTGAGGTCTGTTTAAGTTTCTCATAATATCTGGTTTATGAAATTACCTTTCACATTCTATAACATTTTTGCACTTTTTTCTTTATTCTCAGTACCTATATTATTTTCTTGCCATTAAATCCTATGTACTTTTCTAAGTATAATTAATTATTTATAATAAAATATACTATATTAAATTATTTGATAAAGACTCAATTATAAAATATTTAAAGACAAGTTGGTATATAAATGCATATTTTCAAGTACTTGCTGAGTATATTCAACTAGATTTTAATGGATTGTTCAAAGAATATTCTAAGGTTATTACTTTTTTAGAGCATAATAGCAATATAATCATTTTTTTAAGTGTTTAGGAATTTAAAAATGTTCTTTCTAGTTATGACTAATAAATTCTAGTCATTTATATTTTACTTGATTTCCTATTAGGAAGTGAAAATACCACTACATGCTTATATTATTAACTGAACAATGGAAATATTTATTTCACAATAATTTTTGTTTTTCTGTTTTTCATTATTTTGGTCAAATGCTTCCATTACAATCTTAGAGTGTGGTTTCTGATTGTTGTAAATTGGATCTAGCATAATAACTAGTAGTATGTTAGAAAAGTATAATGTTTACTTACTCAAAATCAGTAGTTGAATAAAGAATTTTTTCAATATCATTAAAAATATTATTTACTTGGCAAAACAAATACCAGCTCCTTATAAATTTTTATCGCAGCTATTTAAACAATTAAAAATTCATGAACACAATTATTTTTATTAGCTCTAAACATTTTTAATTTAAATTTTGATTTGATACTAAAATATTAAATTTAGATAATAAACAACGTCAATTTTTTTTATAATTGAAAAATATTATTTCTTCAGACTTATATTATGAATTTTAGTATATGCAATGGCATTTTAAAAGTACGTAGTTTAATTTTAAGATGTTGTTTTTTAATTATATCATGAACTTATTTATACTTTTATCTAATGTTGTATTGACTTAAATTTTAATAATAATATATTATTATAATAAATATTAGTTATATAATTATTGTAAAGTATAGTTTCAATTTTTCTATAGTAATAAATTAACCTACCATAGTATAGAATACTAATATTTTAATAAATTATAGTATATCTAATCTAATAATTATATATACAAATATATGAAATTAACTTAGTAATATAATTTTAATATAATTGTTTTACGTATACAATTATATATTAACAAATGCTAATTTAACACACTTATTACAATGTCTCACTTGACATCTACTGTTCAGCAAAAGACCTACCCACCTTTTTTATTTTATAATTTAGTAATGGTATAGACTCTATACTATAGAGTGAATATTAAAATGTTGTTATAAAACAAACATTACGAGTAATCTTTTGTATTGCCAATTGTTACCTTTTAAAATAAATATATTATTTTTTATCAGAAGAAGAAGAAGAAGAAGAAGAAGAATTAACAGAATTACCAAACATACCTTCAGCATTTAATGTTATAAGAGATTCTAAGTTTAATGATGAAACTATTATGCTGAAAAATGAAGACATTGTTTATATTACGGCATATATTGATTTGCATAATATTTATGTCCGTAAATTTGAGAGTTACATTGAACTGCAAAATCTGGTCGAGAGTGTCCAAACTTGTTGTACACAACAAGGTAGTACTTTTCTTAGGAAATAATTTTGTTTATTAATATTATGTTTTATTTATCTATAGGAAAGGCTTATGAAAATAAATCTCCAAAGTTAAATGAAATTGTAGGCGCACAAAGTTCAGTTGACGGATGTTTTTATCGAGCAAAGATAATTGATGTAACTGATGAAAACACTTATGAAATGAACTTTATTGATTTTGGTTTTGATGAAAGTGTAAATGTTGCTAATATTGTTCCGCTACCTATACATCTACAACAGGTTAAATTAATTTAAAAATATTCATATGTTTTGTTTATAATATTTAACCTTAACCTTAAGAAAGCTTAGTGTAGTTGATTAATAAATGTGTGCCATCTTGTTACTGATATCTTAATATATTAAGTTTTAGTTTTAAGATAAATTTTTAAAAACTATTTTTTTATATAAAATAATTTTTTATTCCAAAAACCATTGATAAAATAATTTTTTAACCTTAAATTTACTTTGTAATGAAACCATATTAAAAAAAAAAAAAATTTAATCTTTAAGCATTATAGTACCCTTTATAGTAATTTAGTTTTTAATTATTGAATTTAAAATTTGTGGATTGTTATGGCATAGGGGTTGCTACAAAATGGTCCACTACTTTACTGTATGTTTTTGTATATCAAGCTATTTTGAATAACATTTAGTTTCAAAGTATGAGATTAAAAATATAAGTTTTGGTACACAACCAGTAATAACTCAAATAGTTTTAATAACAATTATAGTTTTTGAATTAATAAGTATTTGATCAAATAATTTTAGTGTAATTAGAAACACTTTTGTTTTAAGTCTGTTTTAGTTAGCTATAAAATTTTACCCTTATATGATGATACATTAAAGCATTGTATTTATCGAAAACTCAATAATTAAATCATCTTATGAATTTATTATACATTGTGTTTTTTTTTATATTAATGCTATTGTATACCATTTTTGAAGGTAACTCCAACTATTACTTTAGTTGGGCTTAATGGTGCAAGTTTTGAAGAACTTAATTCAGAAGGTCATAATTATTTAGAAAGTTTGATATCACTCTGTGAATTAATGAGAATTGTAAGTATAAAGCTATTTATTTTTATACTATTAACTGAACATCTTATCTAAACATCTAGATAAGATTTAACTAAATATTGTAATTTCTCCTTGTTATTCATGGGTTATGATTTTGTACATAATTAATTTTATTATTTACTTATATTATGATCTATTTAACAAAAGATAATTTTATACATATACATTTTGTATACCTAATTGTTTATCGTTATTACATTTTTTCTTAACAATCACAAGTAGCAGTTGTACTTTGTAGAATATTACCAACTCGAATAAATGTATTAATTAATCATATAATTCAATGGATTATTGTTTATTATAGGAGTTTGAAGATTTAAATAAAGTAAAGTTAACTGTCATGAGCCAAAATGTAAATGTTATAGATCATTTAAATAATTTACATGAAAATTGCCCCACAATGGATAATACTATTATTAATAATTCTTTACAACTCAATTCTGGTTGGTTAAAAACTACTAAACAATTTTTAGTGATGTTTATAATGTTTATAATTAATAATTTAGGTATGAAGTATATATCTAATGATATCAGTATTCCACTAATACCACCATTGACTAATAAAAGCATAGTTACTATTCATGCATTTATTAGTCTAAAGGATATTTATATCAGTGTGCCTTTCAATAAAGCTGAAGTCGATAAGTTTTTAAAAGACTTTTCAGTCTATTGTTTGACTTGTATGTATTTTAAATCAAAAAATAAAATAAACTGTTGTAGTATACATAAACAACATTCATTGTTTTTTCCAGCTCAACCTATTACCATAAATCCAGTTATAGGAGAAGTTTATGGAATCAGATCGTCTACTGATAATTCATTTAACAGGGGTGCTGTCGAAGAAAAGTTGAGCGAAGATCAATACAGAGTGGTTTTCTATGATTTAGGTACTAAAGATACTGTTTCTGCAAGTAGTTTTGTGGAAATTCCAGAACACTTGAAACAGGTAAATTATTTTTTTCTTCAAACAATAGTGATAGTTTTGTACTTATTTAATGATACTTAGCTTAACAGTTTAATGACTGAAATTACTAAAATTAGTAATGTAAATTTTAATGAAATTTTTTTTGTGAAACAGTTAAAAATTATGAAAATTTTATAATTTCTCATATTAATTTCTTATCAAATAAATCTTTTGATATTATAGAGTTATAGTATCTTTAACCTTCATACATAGACGCCGGAAGGAGGGGCAAGCTGGGGAATTTGCCCCCCCCCCCGTACTTTCAAAAATATATTAAGTATTTTAATTTATAATTAAGATAAATTATTATTTATTATATAACAAATCCTAACATTGCCCCCTCTTAGAAAAATTTCGGTGGGGCCCTATACCTTCATAATTGTATTTAAAACTATTTATTTCTATTACCATTTACCCATTTTAATATTCTGTTGACCATAATAATATAATATAACAAAATCATAATACAAAAAACTTTATTTATACAAATCAGTATATTATAATATTTACCTCGGTAATAAATGTGTATTTTTATCTATTATTTAAAATGTTGTGGTCTTACACTGAGTATAAATGTTGAGTCAGAGTGTTTTAACGTTTTGCTACAATTATGTTAAGTAAAATACTTAAAACTAACATTTTCGAAGAATGTTGAAAATGTCAATGAAAAAAAAAATTTTCAAGCCTTCATTTCTAACTGAAATATATATAATATGTATAAAATGATGCCTAGGAAGTAAGTATGCTTTTATATTATAAATATTGATACAATTGATTCATATTTATTATTGTACTTACATTTGCCTGTTTTGACATGATTTGCGATCTCTAGTGTACAGCTAGGATCATCGTGCGGGAAATAAACTGTCACATATTTTCCCTCCACTCTAACATTTAATGTATTCTACCACCCTGAATTACGTTTTTTCTCTTCAAATTAATTATTACTTACAAATTTTTGAGAATTGAATAGTTACCGTGTTGTATAAAAATTTAAACTAAATATTATGTATATTACTACATATTATACTACTATACTATGACCCCACATACAAAGTAACTATATACTTTAAATTTATATTTATTTGGCTTTATTCATGTCTACAAAATAAATGGTATTATTTAATAATAATGGGACGCATTGTATACTTCTCAAAAACTCGGAAAACTATCCCAATATATTCTATATTTCTACTTCTTCATAAGCCATATCTTATGTTTTACGTATAATTGAATAATTGAATATTAACGTTATATATATATTATTAATAATTATGTTTGAAATAATATTATAAAATGGACATTCTTAATAATCTACTCTTATTGTAATTAAGTAATCTATTATGTACAATGTAGAATTATACAGATTTTGGAAAACTTGGTAATATATAAACAATTAATTTACAAGGAATTTTCTTAGTTGTTATATTTCAAATAAATACATAACTTAAGTACTTGAAGTCGTAGAAAAAGATTAAATATTTAATACAATATATAGTAGTATTAAAATTTCGAGGTAATGATGCTTCAATTTTCAGCTTGGTGTTGTATTAGGCCTTAATGCTTTTTATCAAAATAAGAGATGTTAGTACGTAAGAATTAAGTTAAGAAAAGAACTATAGATAATAAGTAAAACGGCGAAATTCA